>JAVTVY010019338.1:0-74987 GCA_036873755.1 Hanleya hanleyi | reverse complement strand
GCTTCTGTTGGTGAGAGTGTGGATCTCCCGTTCTGTTTGGTCAATTTTGTCTACCTGAAAACAGTCAATTAGAAAGTAAGTTGAAGACTGCTACTTTGGTTTCGAAGCAAATATAAAAAAAAATTAAAACATCCGCCCGCATCAGTTAAAATATGTGAAATAATTTCTTTATTTAGCTGTTTTACAGCTTTGTGTGTATATTATGAATATGATTTTATGTTGACAGACGCTAGTTTCATCGCTCGGCCCTCGTATATTAATTTCATATTCCCGAAAAAGATAAAAACCAGATCGACTGTACTGTTCACCGATCAGGTTGCATGTGGATTTGTGCAATGCTATATGGTTTGGGGAGTGTATTTAAGGTTAGCGTTTAAAATATCGAAACTTATGCACCACCAGCAGCTAGTTTAGCAAGAGCGGTAAAAATTCCTCCATGAAAATAAATTTGAGGACAAATTAAATTACCATTAGTGCTAGAGATAAGGATTTTAAATTAAAAAAATTCTGATTATTCCTTTGTATTGGCAGACAGACCAAGCTGTTGAGAAGAAATCTTGGGATTATGATGATTGGATAATAAGGTTCCCATAAACTATAGTTTTGTATTTATAAAGCTGAATTCTGGTCTGTTATTTGTTTTTAGCTAGCACGCCAAAGCCTACTGTTAATTTGTTGTCACAAAGGGTCCACTGAACCCTATCGTCAATTCCAGAAAAGGACGAATAGCCCGATCGCGCTATCAAACCTTTTTCTCGGATTAATAACTACTTCGTTAATTAAAGTGGGATGGCCTTAGTTAAAGCTGTTAATTGGATTGTAGGTAAATATTTGAAGTGTCATTATAGGAACTTTTTTTGGTTTACGCATCATGTTACGAATGGCGACATGGTTGAAAATTATGGGATAGTACCGTAAACTTGGGTGAATGGGGACGATTTGAGCAGTTGGAACTTGGTAGCCATTCTCCTGTATGGCCATGCGCCGATAATCTGGTGCCATTTCATGTCCACTCATGGCGTCTGTACACTGTTGCTATCAAAACTGCAATATCAAAAGTGAATACATAATTTTTTGCCCCCATTGTTGTGGTGGATAAGTTTAATTATTTTTCTATATTGACACTGTTGAGTCAGTTGGTCACTTTATCCTGAGACGGCAGAAGAATGGGTTTCTTGAGTTTTAGGTTTAAACTGGTTTACAAGTCTGCAAAACAACTTATATGAAATACAGAACTGGAAATCATTTAAAAATATATATAAAAAATCCAATCTACAAAAAAGGTGAATTTTATTTAACGTGGTGAGCAGTTAGTCCCTATTAACTCCGGATTATAATCTACTGTTTTGGAAAAGATGAAAAAAACTTGGCCAAACTGAATTGTCTATCAAACCATGCATGTAGAACATTATGGGCTAGGTTCTGATGTACAGCCTGATCATTTCCGTCAGAAGTTTCAATGGTAGAGGCAAAGTTTAAACCACACTATCTGTTTGGAGTGTATGCAAGAGATAATAATTTTCTTAATCCAGGGTACCCTATTTGTTGTTTCACATCTGCAGAACTATTTGCTAACTAATGGATCTGTGCTCTTTCTGGTTGAGAGAAAAGGAAATACACGGTGTTTAGCGTTTTTTGAGAATCCAGTTTTGAATATTTTTTTATTTTTTTGTTCTTATTCACCTCCAGGTATCTATTCACCCCAGTTAACGGTAGTGGGTTTCGTGTTCCATGAAATACTGTAACACAACATCTTTCACATGCCTATGCTTTTTCATGTAACATGTGAAGACTAGTCACCACATGCCTTATTTGATATGCGTTTTTATCATTTAATTTGATTAAATGTTGTTTAGCAGGTTTGTCTTATTTATGTTAAATGTTGCTAGCTAAGGATTTCTTTGTTGAGTTTACGTTGTAAGATAATTTATCTTGGAGACTGAATACGTTTTCTAGAGTAAGAATATTTAACATAACAGCTTTGAGAAATATTTTCTGATGCAAGTTTTCAGTTTTTCCTAGCCAAGTAAAGGTATCTGGGTTAACCGGGACCCCCTTCGAGATTAACGATCAATTCCATATCCATCTCGAAAACCGGGACGTTTCGATCGAGATAGAACCGGGAGCAAACCGGGAGACGTCGCCAGGGGTCCCGGTTCTGCCCTCCCGGTTTCAGTCGAGAAATTTCTCGATCCATCTCGAAGGCATCGAACCGCTATATATCGAGAAGGGCCAAATTTTCCATTAATTTTGTAACTATGACGAGTAGGAAACCCCTTCACCAAAATATCAATGCCTCAGCCATTCAAAAGCTAACCTAGATATTGGATGAACTTGGATAAAATGCGATGGTCACACATTAAACATTAATATCTGATCAACCAGAACAACATTTTAAAAACAGAGGCAGCTCTTTTCTCTTTGCCTACTTCAGAATAACTATATCACTCCCGTGATGAATATTTCTCCAGAAACACAAGGCTATACTTATAAAACTTAATAATCAAGTGATTTGATTGATGGCTGTTAACTGAGTACGATGACCTCTGTGTTCCTGTGAGACATGTGTGGATCGCCAACTTGGATGGTGTCCACTCAATCAGGCGAACATTTGCCACTCATAATAATATTGTTAAGGCTATAATTGCACATAAGCACACCTGTATTCACCAATATAATCTCGCCAGGAGAAAGAATCGATATACTACTGAAAAAATGTGCTATAAATATTGATTTTTCGTACATTTTGACCCAACTGGGGATCAAGCCCTCGAGGGAATCCGAGGAGAGAAAGCAAACCAGACGAGGCCAAGAAATCAAAGAAAATAGAAATACCACTTAAGATAAATTGTTTCGCTGACATTCAGTTATCACTATATTGTTCACCAGATCTTCTATTGAAGACACCTAAATGCCAGAAATACCTGACTGTGAAATATAACTTACAGTTTGCATGCAGGTCGACAGCTACCTCTATCCCATCTTTTGTGCTAATGCTTTGCAGCAGGATCGTTAGCTTTATGGCATCTCGTGTAGACTACAAGAAAAATCACATAGAAATGCAAATGTACGTAAAATGCTATTTATAATTTCACACTACATTCGGGGCACACCCGATACTTTTAAGGAATATTGCGAATAGAGCCCTAATATTGATTTATTTCTCAAACAATATATTTGTATCTCACATATTTGATTAGGCTGGATTTTGAAAAATGGGCTTAACAAATGGTGCATTTTAGGTAACGGCTGGCAAACAATTGTACTGTGTAATCTGAGGTATACTGGGTTAGAATCAGGCGTTTGCCGGATTCATTTTGAATTTTTAACCACTGGAACAGAAGTGCCTGCCTCGGAAATAAGGGGAGATATTGTGAGAGAAAGAGCGAGGATGACGTCGTTGGTGTCTGCGCCCCCTGACCAAAAATAAGGTTTTTGGTTTAAGGTTTTTTGTTTAACAAATTCGAAAGAAAATCCAGAAAAAATTCATGAAAAAATCTATGGAAGGTGGATATTCCACTAGGGGGTCAGTTAGCGCGGCTAAAATACTAAGACTTCGTCCGACAATCCACCATATTCTCGGGTCTGAATGTTAGGTGTTGACGAATACATTCCTCTAGAGTCACCAGCCGTCGTCAATGTTTCCCACCTCTTGCATATCGCTCCAATGGTACTGCCTCCAGGGAATTCTAGGGGTGATCCAATGATAGAATCTAATGATAAATTTTTCTGTTTAGCACAAAGTGCACATGTACACCTGTACATAGAAAGTTTGTTGCAGTTGTCAGCTGTCACTGGATGATAATGCAACTTATGATTATAGGATTTACCTGTGCTATTTATGAGATGGAATATTAATCTATGTTCAAATTATCGCACACGATAATATTTTTTTGTTAGCATAAGTGTACATGCACACCTGCAGGTGTCAGCTGTCAGCGGATTGGTACAAATGTTTCTTATGAATGCCTTTTTTCAACACTTATTGATCTGGTGCTAAGTCAGAAGCCTATCGAAAGTGGCTCTCCTCAGCCCATATTTTACAGAGTTATGCCCCTTTACAGATATATTAATTTCTATTTCTGTCATATACGCCTGAATGTAACCAACTATATCTGCAGAACTGTGTTCGGTATACCTACTATATTTTGGAAACTTATTTATATTGTTGTATTCTACAAGCCAACAAAGGATTATTCGCCTCGGCTTATGGAGTTATGCCCCTTTCGGATGTAATAATCTCCGATTTTGTTATCTGTAGCTGAATGTACAAGTTATATCTGCAGATGCGTGTTTGGTACAGAATATTCGTGTTGGTTCTTATTTTAGAGAGTGGTAAGTCAGACAACGATCGAAAGTGGCTCCCCTCGGCTCATATTTTACAGAGTTATGCCCCTTTACAGTTATATAATTTTTCTATTTCTGTCCTATATGCCTGAATGTAACCAACTACCGGTATATCTTGATCATCCCATATAGAACTATCTCTTTCCCAATTCACACTACACATGGGTCTCAATCATTTGGGGCAAAGCCGAGGGGTTTTGATTAGATCAATCTCATGCTGTTCTTTGCAAAAGTGTACAAAAAAAGTTTGAGTTGTCGGGTGTCTCTGGATGATTGCATTGGGTCATTGTATTTCATTGGATGATTATGAAACATAGTGCACATGTTTCATATGGTTAGAGGATGTGTCTGTGCTATTTATGAGATGAAATATGAATTTTTGTCTAAATTGTGAGGTTTTCGATTTAGTAATGTGCCAATGACAGTGTTTACCCCTGTGCATGGAAAGTTGGCTGGGGCTATCACCTTTCATGGTCGATACTTCATGTAGGAACTATTGTCTGGGTCTTTGTGTCGCTGAAAAGGCACAGGTCTAGACACATTGTTGTCCCCAGACTTGGCTATTGTATGCATTGTCTCGTGATTCTTACATGAAGTATGAACCGCTTTCATTGGGTAATTTTGACACTTGCTACACATGTTTCATACAATTTGGGGATATGCATATGCTATATGTGACATGAAATATTAATTTTTGTCGAATTATCGCGGTTTGGGCTTCATAATTTTCCAATGATAAGGTTTTTGTTAGGCAAAATTTTGCATGTATACCGGTACACGGAAAGTTTGCTCTTCATATATGCTTTCAGTACTGCTGCAGTTTCAGTGGATCACCCTAAAAGAACGCTTGCTGTTTTTTGCGAAATAAAGTTGTGATAGCACGAAGGCAGTTTAATTCAACGACTGCCTTCAGCTTTTTCTATGATTTTACTGACTAGAACATTGGGCTGATATAGGACAATAACACGTTATAGACAATACTCCTTACCTCCTCACCAAACAGTCTCTCGTGACTCCAGAACGTAGGACAATTGGGAGCTACCACTTCCCGAATCGGTAGAGCATACACGTGAAATAGATTATTCATGTTGATTATGTTCGATTTCGGCTAATGGCAAATATAAATCGCAAGATTCAACCGTTATTGGTGTACCTAGTATGATGATGGCGTCAGATTTTCTTGTATTATTGGGATGCCCTCTGTTTGACAATTACGTTTAGGACATTATTTGAAGATAACTGTTTTCTGGATTTCAGACTGGGGGTACCATTTGGAAACAAATCACAATAATTGCATTAGGAATGTTCTATAGCACAAAATATGGGCATATACAAGGATCGACCATTTAAAAATTAGTGGCTACTCTGGTGATGGTTGCTAGTATGAAACTGCGTTCGGGCGAAACCGCGTACCACGATTACGCCTAAATAGTAATAGGCGTAATACGTAATACGTAATACGATTACGTAATAGTTCAAACCCATGGGTGACTAAACAAGGAATATTCATGCCTAATATTAAATGTGATTGGATTAAATTACTTTCCTAGTACGTATCAGACTACTAAATAAAAGAAGTTCCGTTCCCTTCACCCACTTTAGACAGCCTTTGCCAATGTCCAGCCTCTGTTGCGATGAATATTTAAAGCCTAGTGGTAGACCACTATGGCATGTGTTCAGTTCCGCTGCGAGATTGATTTCTACTCAGGGTCTAATAGACTGCTCAGAGGGCCTAGTTCGATGCTGCGCACCGCTTTTCCAAAGTATAAAAAACTAAAAGTATGACACCATGTGTACGAATGCGCATTACTCGAAACTACTTCTTGTAGAAATATGGATCTCTAGATTTAATTAGGGAAATAGCCCTATTCCGTTAATTTTGCCGTAAATATAAATTTTTCAGTGGTCTTAGATAAGCTAGGTACGAAGAGTAATGCGGCGAACCGGCGACCAACTGAATGTTTGTTGCTAATCCTTTCCCAGTATTTATATACTTTTCGGACATTAAGACCTTACGTGGTGTATTCTAAGATGACTTATTACCCGTATAGGTCAACGCTTCATTAACATATTCAGTCGCCAACCCCAACACAGTATTCTCAGTGGAACCTAAGGTTGTTGATAAGAAAAGTTCACTCGATTAATTAAATTTAAGCAAATAAGCAGATTATTTCAAAACCAGAATTGGACTCACGGTGCCTGTCAGTAGTTTTCCGTTCGGCATCACATGACATTGCCCTGGGTCTGTGGCCAGGAGAACGTGAGCGAACAATAGCCATGAGAGAAAGAATCTGACAATATCTGTTGAAAATAATGGCGATATATGGTACACGTCAATGAGTAACTTAAATCAAATATAATTAGTATTTCAAATTTTGAAGTAAATATTTCGGACAAAACTGAACATTTTAAACAACGTAACCGATATGGAGACTAAATGCATTTCTCGCACAGCTTCCAAAACTCGCAGCATTTTCTTGTTTGTTTTCCGGGTACGGTCCAACATTGACGCTTCGGTAAATATGTAGATGGCAAGCGTAATAATCTAATTTCCAGATATGAATCCCAAACTGTTGATGAGAAACATCTCATCTAAATATCTGGGTTGTGGAATTTTGTTTCTGCTTTACTATGGATGAACAAACCCGTAATAACTTTAATTGTCATTACAGTTGGCAAAATATATTTATAAACAGAATGGCCCTTTCTTTGACTGGTAAGGTAGTTTGCTAGTTTGGTAGTTTCTTGTCTTGAGCTAGGAGGCGGAAAATCACCACACTATACCTTTGTGTCAAGCTCTATCAGAAAATGTGAAAAAATCCAAGATGGCCGCTTTGTTGACGCCACAGTGACGTCATTTTTCGAAAAAGGCATATTTGGTAGATTTATCGGTCAGATTTTTCGAATTTTTTATTTATGGAATTTCTCCACAAGAATTGCACGATGAATTGGTAAATATTATTCTGATGTGAAATAAAATTACCCCACGTGGCCGCCATCTTGAATTTACATATTATTCTCTGCTGGGGTGGGGGGGGGGAGGGGGCAGTGCAAATAGACTCAAATGACTACAATATGATAAATTACAAAGTCACGGAGTGTCAGCTCTAAATCGTTTGTCGTTCCGTAGGTAACGCAGAAAGCTGTGTAAGGGAGGCCATAATGGCCCCGCAGGCCTGGAAGGGTGAAACAGCTGGTCAGGCGTCACTGCGCAAAGTCAATCTATTGTTCGGAATTTAAATACGGAAACCCCGATTTTCAGGATGAGTATAGTATGTTTGTATACCAATTCAGATTTATATTCTACTATGATAGAGCTGGTTCTAAACACATAGATGTGCGCAACATTGTAATCATACAACAATGTGTAGCATAAATTCGTGGTATGCTGAATTCAAAGATGTGAAGTTCATGAGTTTTAAACTCCATGAACCTTGAATATTTTATTAAAAATGTTTAATCGATACCGCCTAATATGTAGATTTATCTTGAATACAATACAGGTTAGTCCACTTCGTGCTTGTTGAAACGCCTACAATTGTTCTATTCCGCATCTTTTTTTCTCTGTCAAAAGTGAATGCACGAGAGCATGATTTTCAGATGCACAAAATAAGTATAACACCTGGGATACCAGCTCTTTCCTTGCATGCCGAATAATGGTAAATCCAATGCAAAAGCTCTTCGCTTTGTTAATATAAAGATGTTGAAGTGAAAGGTAAAATTAAATATCACTTACCAAACGTCATACCGAGACTCTATGATCTATTCGTCGAGACACTGATGAGTATATACAGTCTGGTAGAGTCAGGTCACCAATACGGAAATAGATATCCCGATTTACTTTTTCTCGCGTATGGAGAACCTTACAGTCCTGGTAAACAACACAAATGTTGTAAAGAATTGAGGATGACATTATTACATTGAGACACATACAGTAACATGTGAAAACGCCACAAACAGTTGATAATCTTCGTGAGATACAAGCCTAGTACTTAAATGTTAGCTCTTGTGCATCCGGCCAGAGTATCCATTGTTAACAAATTTCAGATATACCGACTATTTATTAATTAACAAGGTCTGACATGTGGAACAGTTGTACATTATTTTCCATTAAATCAAATGAAATCGATGAAGGTATATTCATGTATATGGTCACATACGTACAATATGGAATACAGGCGTGTAATTCGACCGTCAGTGGCAATCCGTTGTGCGTCAGTCATTCCCCACGTCGATACACTCTCGTACATGTATCACATTGTCAGCAACGAATCCCAGCATTCTAATGAGCTCAAATGTAAATGGACATGATCAATCCAAGCTAGTTTTTTCCAAGAGATAGAATCGGTCAACTGTTTCCCAATGATGTAATAAAGATATTCTTATCTCTGGTGATTAATTCAGTCTCCAAATGAATTCGTTATCTCGATTATAATGTATACAGGTCACGCTTGGGCGTTAACTGTATCACTGAAGAACATAAACTATCTTGAGTCATCGCTCAAAGGGTCCCCGAAACCCAGGTTACGCAAAACTAGGCACAACCTGGCAAAAACTGCGTGAGGTATCTTATTCGCAGAGATCGTATTAGAGTTGATCCTCCATGCTACTAGTTCCCAAATCTAAATTCGCCTTCCAAACAATATGTAGCGTGACGTGTCAGACTATGGAGAGTTGGGCCGCAAAAAAATCCCACTCGACATCAGAGTAGGTCTACCTTAAGTTTACTATGGTGAGAAAGGGGCCAGAAAAGCTTACGTTCCGACAGCCCGACAGATCAATCTAAGTTTACTGTGAAGGGTTAGGAGAGAAAATGTAACCTCACGATAGTCCGACACTGCGACAGGAGAGAGAGAGAGAGAGAGAGAGAGAGAGAGAGAGAGAGAGAGAGAAAATTAAGGTTCAATGTCGCGTTCAGCAATATTTCAGCTAGTGAGTAATTCAATTTTAAGGACTCAAGCCAATAACTTAGTAATCCAACACATTACAACATACACACATTAAAATTTATGTAACAAACCGATTTCTCTCAAATAACCCAAGACACAGTACTCTCTCGCCCGACTAAAAAGATCTGCCAAAGTAGTCGCTTGATAAAAATAATCTCTTACAATCTTAAAATCTATGCAGTCGATGAGAATATGTTTCATTGTGAGTTCTTCGTGGCATGGAATACACATTGGGAATGGCTCTTTTTTACTAGATGTTCGTGAGTTAATCGCGTATGGCCGATTCTGGCTATAAACGTTTCTGGCTATTCAGATGAGTATAGCCTACACTTTTATTTGAACTCATGAAGTTTGTTATTATTCACAGCATCCCATAAAGATTTAAACATTCGTCTCACATAAGTACAGATAGAGGGTCTGGAATCGCTATATGGGATTCCAGAGGTCGGATAAACCTTAATATACGTTGTGTGGGGAAGAAGGAGAGAGAGAGGAACCAACCTCACAACAGTCTGACGATCTCCAATCTACCTTTACATAAATACTGAAGAGATCGAGGAGAGAATTTATCGTGATAGTTCATCGAATCAAACTCCATAAAGCGGAGAAAACTTACCATTCCGAAATTGCGCCAGTACGTTAATATATACAAAGCAAGGCTACAGGGGGGAAAACTCAGTTCGGGAGATCAAACGCTTAGTATACAGTAAACAGGTTAGGGCAATCGCGCTCTCTAAAGTGGAGGTAAAATGGTCGTTTTTGCTCAATAATTCAGTTCATATAATGAATTCAGCAAAATCCGCTTGCGTCGCACACGTTCATATATATCCGCATCAAATGGTTGTAAAAAATTATTGTCATCTATCTAATTTGCATAATAATAGGACAAACCTCTGTCGGGCTGTTCAAATAATATTGACTGGTTCTTCAAATGGCAAATTAACTTTAGGACATGGAACAATAGATATATTAATGCGTCTGAAGTTTTGAAGCATTGGTTAAGAAGGAATCAACACTTATTGAGCGAAAACGACCCTTTTTACCTCCATTTTAGAGAGCGGGATCGCCCTAACCTGGTAAAGAGATAGTCAGTCTGTCTCAAATGTACCTTCGTGTGCATGTTTGTTCTCAATGGATAGGGGGGAGAAAACTCACCTCTTGGCAGTCCGATAGATCGGCGTATATAGAAGAGAGGAAATTTTGGTTATTCAAATTGAAAATCGTCACTCATGTGGATGATTTTAAAATCCAGGATTGGAGGGGGGATTCTTGCCCAAACGAATTTGAAGAGAGGGGTCTTCAACATACATGAAAAGGGGTGGGAATAAAATATTAGCGGGCAGGGATGCTTGTAAAAGGGTATTAGGGTAAAACCAGGGCAGATGTAGAGGTTAGGAATGACCCCTCACATTGCGACAGCGCGACCGTGCTCTACCTTTATACCTATACACTGTACATTCTGAAGGGATCGATGTGAGGTCAATCTGTTAGACTGTCGATCGAAAGCTAAGTTTTTGTTTACTTTATCCCTTCACGGTACATACAAATGTAACCAGAGTCCGAGTTCGAGTTGAAGTTTTCACTCTATCCAGTCGGGAAGAGTGAAACTGAACGCTCTTAGTTTCCAAAATTCATTACCACCTCATCTCATTTAAAACACAAACAAGACTGATATTGCTGAATTGAATAGATACTAGAAGATAATAGCTCTACAGCTTTTGGGACATGGGGCATGGACTGTCTACCATCAATGTTCGGTAATAACCACCCTGTTCGTACCGAGTCTGGAGACTCGTGATAGTATATCCTTCTCGAACCAGCTTTTGTGATAATGTTTTGTGACGCTGATGGGAATCGTAACATTTTCTCGAATTCTAAGGGTCATATTCCTCTTTCAAACGCAAAAATGTATCCATTGAAAAAATCCTATTACGATAAGTGGAACGTGTTTTATAGACAAGGGGCATGGTGTAAAGCAAATTCAGAGCCGGATTTTAATATTGCAAATATTACAAAGCAGCAAAGTTTACATAACATTGTCAACACACAACCTATAGATCCTCCACTATACATTGTGTATGCGGTTTCATGCAATCCGAAACACTAACTTGCATGTCTAAACTCAGTTACTTATATGTAATATTCATCTCGATCCAAGCAAAAATGTCGTCGTGATACTACATACATGGACGTAGACTATTCTGTTAAATTTAACAATTGATCTGTGCGATTGATCGTTAGACGGGCCGTAGTCTAATTTATATATTGCTAATATATACGCAGCTATTTGTATACTGAGATACTTGTCAAGAAATACTTGCCAGGTATTGGATTGAAAATCACTGAAATGAGGCATACACCTGGGTTAACGTAACAGTCATATTTTCACCCCGTGAACCAGGAACAAGAAATGAATATACGTTAAAGACATTTAGGCAATCTTTGAAGGCAGTTTCTGGGTCCCTTTGGAAAGTAATTATTCGCACATTTTCAATACTTATACTTCGAACCGACGTATAACTTTATGTACAACAGTTATTCCAGGTAGCCCTAAACATATACGATCGAGAAGTACTCGGAACAAGAAGTACAATACGTTGCATGAATACGTGATTTCTCCTTTTTCATGAAGGTAAGGTAAACTGTTGTTTCTCATCCTTTGCCTTCACTGTTAATGTGCCGTTTTACCACTGTACGTTGTCTATATATTTAGTAATTTAAATGCAATATATTTATATACAGACTGGCGTTCTATAGCTTAGAATGCACTATTGATTTGTTCCGTTGCGTCCCAGGTTAAACAGCTTCAGTTCGACCCTGACAAACTGATTTTCCTGCCATATATTATTATGAAACTACTTACTGATGTTTTTCATTATCAATCGTCGCCCTTCACATCAAAGGTACCATACCACCCTGCAATCCAATGGTTTTTGGAGAGCGTAAACTGTATTTTGAGGCAAGCACTTTTCAACGGTCCAAGGTGGCCACGTGGGTACCGTCGTTTGTTCATGTCCTGTACAGAACACAGGGAGGCCACTGTCATAATTTTTTTTCAGGAATAAATGGAGACATTCTAAGAACGCGAAAAGTTAGCTATCGCATTATGCAATAATTAAACACCTGAGCATTCACTGCGAGACATTCTTACGAGGAACTTTGACCTTTGGACGAAGTGACGACATTTGGTGCATTAATTAACCTACAGTGCCAACCTTAGAACCTCTCTATTTGTGGGAATTAGCAGCCTCGGGTGGAGCGCCTGTCCGGTACGGTTAGGCGGTTGGTTTCATAGGCGGTATGATTAGGCGGTCGGAGTATAATAACGGTGACGTGGGTTCGAGTTATATCAGACAACATACTATTCAGACACTTACGGATGCTGAACTAGAGATGTTTAGATGTATTCAGTATGCAGCTGTTGTCCGCGAATGTATTCGAATCAATAGGCAAATAACTTGCACAAAAGAAGTTCGCAGTAGCTTCGAGCACATCCAGTTTGGAATGTGTAATTCGCGGAAGTGGGATAGCAATGAAAATATTTTGGCCTGCCGATAAGACTTATATAAGAGTATATATTCTCGTTATTGTGCAATGGATGTAAGTATTTTGCTGAAATTATTCAGAACATTCCAAGGAACGTATTATGCCTACATATTACGGTTATGACGAAAGGGTGTGGGTCTCGGTACTTCGAAATCTCACCTCTTTCCCGATGATGGCACAAATTTGGTAGAAATAGTGAAACCATCAACAGTACGCGGGCATCGTTTTCCACCACACTTTCTATGTTGCGCTTAAATCCGTGTTTATTCGGAGTAATTTGTTTCAGAAAAATGTACGGCTAAGCGCCGTCCGTTTCAATCATGAGTTTTGAAAGCTGCTTTTCTACTAATAGTTTCGGAACCACTAACCACATATATTAACGTAGTTAAAGACTTGGATCCACTCCTCTCAGTCGTATTTGTCCTGGAAAGGTGCCAAGTTATTGCTACAACTGGACCACAATCGTGAGACAGACAGACAGACAGACAGACACACGCATTGATCTATGTGAAGAAAGAGAAAATTGGATACATTTTCGAGAAAAAGCGAAATATAGCAGATTCGAATTTGGTTCAAAGTAAGAGACAATAATCATCCAAAATTCCCATGAGACGAATCTGCCAAATTACAGCAGATTTAATCAACCAGAATAGTTATCATTAAATTCATTTTAAATTATATTAATAGCTTCGCAAAACTCACCACCCTCAATGTAAAGGAACTCGCTCGCTAGAGGGTTCTCAGCTTAACAATAGAATATTATCTTTAAACGTTTGAGAATGAAGGCTTGACAATTCCTAGAAATATCTACCTAGTATACTTTTCACAGGAAGATCATGTCGGCCTCTGATTGCTGTTTGATGGTTGTGCTTAGTTGCTTGATTGTTCATGGTGTCCCACCTGAAGTCACAGAAACCTGCAACATACCGCCAATCGAACAAAATGACATGCAGGTAAACACATCAGTGTATTTGTCGGTATACCCGTTTATTTTGTTGCTAACGCCGTATCATGAATGTCAATTTTGCAATTAAGGAAACAGATATTTGGAAAGATAATCGTCTTCCCACAGCTGACTTTTTGGCTTAAAGTAAAATAGCGCCAGTATTAGGGAAATTGTAATCGTACACTTGGTTTTAAGGAGCAAAATATATGCATAGGTTGAATTAAGTAGTTGGAAATTGAATGAAAGTTCAAATACAGTACAAGCATTCACTGTTTTCTGACAAAAACTAGGGCATTTCAAGTAGGTTTGATCTTTGGCACCTGCGTTCTCAATAGATCGACAGTTGAATTTTTGGTCGTGGTGTTATTGGTACAATATATTATGGGGTTATTCTTTTGACGGCAAACATGAGTGTACAGCATATTCAATAAATATTCAATTTATCAATGAACAAGATCATACATCCAACATGATAAAGACAATGTTCGGTTTCTCTCCCATTTGAGCAATCAGTGAATATGATGACACCTATTCCACTCGAATTACAGAGAACCAACAGTGCTATGAATATCAGCATATCGCCCATTGTGTTTAATTATCAACCGTCGCCCCAAGCGCCAGTACAGACGTACTATAACAAGGTCACGGACCAGTTCTACATTGTTGACGATAACTGTAAGTAGGTGATACAATAAAGTAGATATAATGTATGCCGATTCCGAAAACTACTGGCTCTACTCTTACCAGACATGCGATACCTACCCGACATGGGGGGTCATTATGCTCCTCCACCCCCCTCCCCCCCAACCAAAATTTCCCTATCTCCGGAACGACAAAAAACATGAAAGCTGATCCTCCGCGACTTTTTAGGCTATCATATTGGGGTCATTTTGAGTCTATTTGCATAACCCCGAGTAGAGGATGATGGGTAAATTCAAGATGGCGGCCATGGGGAGTACCAGAAAAGTGATGTTTTCGTCATATTTCTTCAAAATTTCTGCTTTTCTTCGAGGAAAATTGGCGAAATAATTTTGTTTCACATCGGACTATTATTAGTAATTTATCATGGCGTTTTTGCGAAGAAAGTTTCAGCCCCCTAGCTCAAGGGATGAGAAAAATATGTAGGGGGGGCCATTTCGGCTCCCCAGGCCCGGACAGGTCCCAAAAATCCCAGGACACATAGAATTAAAGAAGCCGTAATTCACATATAGGCATATTCACATGAAAACGTAACTGTCCCTACTATCTATGGTCGCAGCTTTCTTAGGCGGTTTCATTATATCCAACAAAACGTATATTTATAGAAAAACGAGCATGCCTATCAAATGATTATGAATATTGATCGTAGAATCTTAAAAATGGCAATAGCAAAAATTTCACTTATCTGTCGGACAAAAATCGAAAATTTACACTTGACTTTCTGCTTACCTAAACTTTGGATATGAAGCTTTTTCCTATCTTTTAACATGTCATTTTGGCACGTATCTCTATTGCCAGAAATTGCAATAGCGAAGGATCCATGTTTGTGGCTAATTTTAATCAGTAACGCTTAAAACATAACACTGGTCGAATGACTCAAGATTCCAATTTCGGAAACGCACCGCAAACGACACGGTTTCCATGCGTGTTTCCAATAGGTTTCCGGAAATGAAAATTTGCGTTTTCACACAGTGTAAGCAAAGAAATGGAATATTCAGCATGTTAATGTTTTACTAAGATAGTTTGTCGAGTGCATATTTTGGACTGAAACTTAAAATCCCATTGAAACCCATGCTATTTCTCAAATTCACTTTGGTATCAGACTGTTTAATGGAGTTTACCATCAACATTTTTGCCTGTGAAAGGTAACTGACCCCCTTAAGAGACATGCGTTAATCGATCCTGCATTTTAAATTTCTAGGAACAATCTAAATCTGACAGGTTGTGTATCTACAAAATGACAATTTTGCAACATACTGCATTTTACTGAGGGTTGAATTGGCGATGGCACAGTTTCATGTAGAAATAAGATCTAGAGTAGGCTTAGGTGTTTTTTTCAATAAGCAGGATAAATATACCCATTTCCATATCGTCCCTGGCATTAACCCTGGACCCCCAATCAACCCTCGGGTCTTCGACGATCTGGCTGATATGGGGGTCTCCGGCTGATAAGAGGGAGGATATGGAAATGGGTATAAAATAATCTCTATATACTAAAACCGGAATGGCGGAATCCGCCTCTCTCCTCACCCCACCCTCTCAAAGTACCTTTCCATGTATCTTCGGAAAGAATAGATATTGAGTGCTGAAATTTGTGAATGCTCCGGTTTTGATATATTTTCAAGCGTATATATTGGCCTAGTCGTAGGTTCAATGGACCATGGACAAGTCCAAGGTGGCGGCCATGGGAGCCCTACAAGAGTGCGTTTTTCACACATTTGTTTGCAAAAGTCACCAAAAACTAACTCTCACAGATATGGCGGAGCAGTCACATTATCTGAAACCCTAAATCTCATACAAGACCTTCAAACTTTTCTCCATGAAAATTAGAAATTCATTTTATGTGCATCTATAGCTGATCGTGTTTTTTAAAAATAATTGTATGTGTAAAGGCGCCTATGAAGAGACATCAGGAATTTGCGACTCTTCTGATCATTTTCGGCGTTTTTCTTCTTCAAAGGGGGGGGGGAGTAATTTTGTCACCTATGGTAAGATTCCAAGCATACTGAGGTCTTTTTGTGCCAAAAATGCGCTGAAAAATACTTCTTGATGATCTGATGATCATCAGAGAGGCCATCTTGGATGTCGTTTAAATTTTCCAGTAGAGCGCAAAGCAAAGATCTGTGACCAGGTAAACCTTAATCTCGTTGTGTAGTTCTATGAGCACTAGTATTTAAGAACCGGTGTACTCTTATAAATGTAAATTATGAACCCATGTAATGATAAAGGAATAAATGCCATGTTTATTTTCTGTATGCAGGTAGCCTTGTCCTATATCTTCTCAGTGACACCTACAGAGGGCTGACCGTAGACGTATTATATCCAGTAACATGTTCGTATCTGACTGATTCAACACTACCCATTCCAGTAGCCCAAGTATTAAAGATGGGCCAACCTGATCCTACAGATGATTTGCCCATGATTATACCAAGAACATGGAAAGAAGGAACGAACATCATCGCCAAGCTCACCTTTCCTATTGTTACAAAGGACCTTGATAATACATTGCAATGCTCAAGTGATATCGGAATAGGTACATTGGAGTTGAGCATCGACGTAAGAGCAATAGGTACATGTTTTGCTATGCACTCGAATTAATAGAAAGGCGCCGAAAAGTTGCTATAACAGGAATGATAAGTTGAGCTATGTTTCATTTTCGGTGATATCTATGTTTTGCTGTGTACTAAATTATTTTAGTGATCATTTGGGGAAAGTAAACCGTATATCTCTTCTCAACAGGATGTCCCAGAGGGAAATTCGGACCCAGCTGCCTGCAAAACTGCACCTGCCTGAATCAAGCCAGATGTCACACATTCCTGGGTAGTTGTAGCTGTTTGTCGGGATTCAGCGGTAATCGGTGTGAAACATGTAAGCCAACCTTTAGAGCATCGTAGAAATAAATTGTGACATTGTGTCACGATTATTGAAAAACTATTGTTTACCTAAATGTTATATATGAACACGATGCAATCATTACTGAAAAATGAAATTGATAGATTTCGTTGTTATATTTATTGGTACTATTTCACTAGGGCCAAGTAAAAAATCTGCGAATAGTTAATAGTATTTTGATATGACAATTTTGTTGACTGATATTATTCTTGCCTACAAGATATACCGGAGATATCGTGGACAAACAAAACCATTATTTCAATTTAGTTTATGACTATAAATTAAATTGAAACAATGGTTATGATGATACAACCGTCAGATCTGGCATTTAGTGACAGTCGTCGTCTGTGAATAAAACCCCTGGTCATAATCTGCACACCGTATTCACTCGACAAAATTACATTTTACAGATTAAGATGGCGGCGGGAGTGAACGGGCTGTTCACAGCTCTACATTTTTACGTTATATTATAACATCCTAGGGGCTGTCAACATCCTTTGAAAAATGTGAACATTTCTGAAATCTTTATTAGGGATAGTGATTACGTTTCAGCAAATTATAGTATGGCAGGAACGGCATGATATTTCGGTGGGACAGCACTATAAAATGGCAGCATTAGATCTGCTCTGTTGCAAGTAGGTTCCCCTTCCCCTCCCCCTCCCCTCCCTTCCCTTCCCCGTCGTGATATAGCTGAAAAAATGTTGAAAGCGACGTTAATCCCTATTCACTCACTCACTCACTGATATATTGTGTTGCCAAATTTCACATGGATATTTTTAATGAGAAATTCAAGCAATTCTATAAAAAAAGAAACATCCCATGAATGCTATCTCCTGTATGCAATAGAGCTAAAGAATGCCTTATTACAAGCGTCTAGTCCGTCATCCATAATTCAGCCGTCGTCCATTAGAGAATATCCGCGTCCATAATCCAAAGACCTATTCCATATTATGGCTTCCGACATTAATATATCTACGATCAGTTTTCTTGAACACAGATACTATTAATGAACTTAGGCGGTCAATAAGGTCCTGATGAGGGATTGTAGTAGAGAGAATCGAGAAATCCCATGTTGATACATGTCTGTACGGTATGTGACATGCATACAGACATGCATATTGTATCTTCGAGTGAAAGGTTACCTGAAGTTTTTTTTAGGGAATCCAATAGCCGACATAACGCCGACTGAATTAACAGTTGTTGAGGGAGGATGCGCTACGTTTCAGTGTGAATTTTATCCGAAAACTTGGGGTAGCATACAGAACACAACATGGCTATTTGAAGGATATTCACTTGGAAATGGAACCACCACAGTTTTTGACGACAGGTTGGAATTATTATTATTATTATTATTATTATTATTATAAATGCATCATGTATAATACCATTAACATAGCTGTATTTTGCTCTAGTACATCTTTTTGGGCGAATGCTCATAGCCGTCGTTCAAATTTAGAATCGGACAAAACATTTGTTTCGTATTTCAGGTCATTACATCTTACTCAGCTAATTGAAGCTCAATCCGGCGACTACACCTGTCTTGGTGTGGACGAAGAGGGGTTCATTTATAAGGCAGTGGCCCGTTTGGTCGTCCAAGGAAAACGAGCACAGGAAGGTAATTTTAAAATATTACATTCTGTTATTAGATGAACAACACTTCGTGCTTTACCAGGGAGGCGCTGCAGCAAAACGGCCGTCCCGTTTGTCCCTTCGAGTGGACCAATTTCTGACCATTCTGCATGGAAGCGTAGAATATTTGAGTCAGTCCTGTGTTGGCAGGTCCAAAATCCATTAGGTAGCTGTGACATCCGAAACGCACAATAACGAGTAGCACACGTCGGTCTTTAATACCAGCTATACATTGAACAAAAGCTGTCTTATTGGTATATCAAAATATATTACTTACCCGACTTCTCGAGGCTTGAAGTCATCATGACGTAATAATAGCCTAATACATATACTCTTTCTCACCAGTATTTTAGTACAGTTAAAAAAATGCTATTTAAAAAATCTTATTAAAAGCCTCAAATACTTGCAGCGAAATGTATCTCTCTTGTTTTGTAGCCAGAAATATCCTAGGTTTAACATGTCAAATGCCTTGGTGACTCGTGATTGAGGAAAACATGGAAATTGAAGTGATAATGGTCGATATTCATACAACATATATATATGACTGTAGTGTTCTATGGATTCAGTGGCGCATTTTTGGAAATACAAAATCCCATGGTATATAGGAAGAAAATTAAATGCAAACCAGTGATGGTAATGATCATAATAGTAGAAAAGAAAACGAGTGTTCGAGATCATGCAGAGTAAAGGGAATGGCCATGACATCGCATGAAATCACAATAAAATCGGGAGGGTTCAGTCAACATTTTATATACCTGGCATCTATTATTAGCTCTATTATTAGATACGACGGTCCTGCTTGATACTGTGAAGAAAGTTGGCGATTTGAATCAACGTCATGAAATATACGATCGTGGTTAGTTACGTGCGTAACCCCAAAAAACTTTAACGTTTGCATGTCTCTGTAGAGTCCCACTAAGGTTGAAGAAGTCAAACCCCAACGGAAAAGAGACTGCCTTTATTAGTCCGATGGCTTAAGGTCAAGACCGTGACCAACTGGAATAAAGCACCATATTTTGCACAGAGGCTCATTTGGGCATAAGGAATGATCTCAGAAGGGGTGTCCATTTCTACAGGAGGTGGAAGGCCCTTAATTTGCATAAATCCAATATGGCCGCCATAATCTATACAATAGCCTCCTGTTGGCGACTATTTGAGAGCTGGAAACGCCTTTTCACACGAGATTGCTTTTCCACGATCATGACTGACTCATCAAGAAAATAATAATGATCATTGGAAACTTTATTGCCCATTGAAAATCCAATATGGCCGCCAGAGCGTCACCAATAATGGTATTATTGTCATACACATGTATGTGTGTTTGTATACATGCTAATATATATCATATGTATATTTATAAAGGCTCCATCGAGAGGTTTCTGTAGATTTACTTGTTTCAAGTTTCACAAACGGTTTCGATATTGGGCACTCGACAAACTATGCTTTTACTGTCTCGCGTAATCGTTCATCTGCTATGCAAACCCCTGCTATCGTAGAAGCTAAATTAGACAAAGAGTTGTCGAAAAGTCGAGTAGCTGGTCCCTTTTCAACTCCTCCTTTTTACAATATAGTTGACTCTCCATTAGGCTTAGTCCCCAAAATGAACCTTATACTTCTAGGGACTCTCGGTGGCCGAATTGTCTAAGGTACATTGCTGGTGATCGCTAGCCTCACATCGCTGAACCGGCACGGGTTCGAGCCTCGCTGGTGCATGTGTGAACATTTGCCAGTTACTTGCCGACTGGCCGGAGGTGGTTCTCGGATATTCCATTAAAACTGGCTGTCACCATATGAATGCAATAACCTTGAGTGTGACTAAATCCCCCTACTTTTACGGTGATCTTACCCTGGAAGAATCTGCCGTGTCCACAGGACCTATGATATGGCAAAAATCTATTTAGATGACGCCTTTCGCATCATACCTATCGAGCCAGCGATTTACCCCTCTGGGGTTTACCTGGCGCGACAAGTATTTTTATGATCGGCGTCTCAATGGAATGCTCTACATCCTGTAAAAGATCTGAGAGCTTAAGTCAGTCTTTGCAATCGGTTATGGCTACAGTATCAGAGCTGACCCACATACTGGACGACTTCATGTTCGTAGGCACAAATGGCGCTAGCCAATGTTCTATAGCTCTTAACACTGTCACTTACTTGTGTGAGTATTTTGCCATTCCAATCAAACTTGCTAAGACCTACTACCCATCAACTACTATGGTTATGCATGGGATTTAACTGGACTCCAGAACTCTGAACGCATCATTTCCAGAAGGCATTTCCTAAACTGAAAAGCATGCTGGGTGAATTCTCGGGCCGCAAAAAGGTAACACTTATGGAAATGCAGTCTCTCATTGACTCAATCAATTTTGCCTGTAAAGTCGTGGTGCCCGGCAGGGTATTTCTCCGCTGCATGATAGACTTGAACAAAAGGTGTATCACCGGCTCACCATCACATTCACTTGAATAAAACTAGAGCCTATATTAAGGCCTGGCTTGTATTCCTGTGGCCTTTCAACGGAAAATTAATTTTCTTTCACCAAATTGGGTCTCCACTGATGTGATCAAACCAGTTCAAACATTTTTACGACGCTGCTGCTACCTCGGGTTTGGCAGCTGTTTTTTGGATCCTCGTGGATAGGCCAAGAATGGCCGGCACATCTTGCCCACTTACATATCACGGTCAAGAAGTTGTTCCCCATCGTGCTTGCCGGGGAAATTTTGTCCACAAACTGTCAAATCATAACATTTTATTTCTTTGTGATAATATGGCCGTGGTTGAAATAATCAATCACCAGTCTTTCATTACATTACATTCTGTTCAGATTAAAACATATTTCGGAACAATCTAACGTTGTTCCTGACAAGCTCTCGAGGTTACAATTTCAGGAAGCGCCGTCTCTAGCCCCTAGGCTCAACCGCTCGTCGCATCCAATACCCTGTCTGTTGTTGACTCTTTGAAGCAGACAGTTAGAGTTCTTCTGACGGCGTCCCCTGCTGAATTTTCCTTGAAAATATACAAGCGCGCACATGACAAGAATATAGAGATTTCCTCAATAACTGGTCAGTGTACTAGTAAGACATTTCCGACCTCAACGGCACAGTTGATTTCCTTCAAGGCTTTCTTGCATTTCCACAAGTATGCACCCCCACAGTTTATGCATTCATATCGGCTATCAGCTATGTGCACAATTTGGCTGCAGTAACCGACCCTGCTCAGTTATTCCTTGCCAAAAAAGCTCCTTACGGGCATGTGGAAATTACACGGTTAGCCAGATATCAGACTGCCCATGAGGATATCCTCCATAAGCTATTTGATGCTATATCCCACATTGTATCCATGTAATTCTTTTACGAACAATGTTCGTGATAGCTTTTCATGCATTATTACGCGTCCGTGAATTGACAGTTCGTTCAGAACAAGACAGCAATAGCAATGTTCTTTGATACAACCATGTCTCTTTCTCCGAGCAATCTGGCCCGTTACAAGGCATGAAAATTATTATCCGCAACTTCAAACACAACATATCCCATAAACCAGTCCATTTGTTTATATCATCGTATACTGAAAATATTAGATATTGTTCTGTTCGAGCAATCCGTGCTTATTTTCTTTTACATATTTCACATCCGAGGACGGGCCCCCTGTTCCAATTTCCAGAAGATGCGCCCGTCACCGCTGCCTTTTTCTCAGCTCATGTAAAAAATGGAATCTCTTTAGTCGGCATTGACCCTCTTTAATAGGCCATAGTTTTCGCATTGGCGCTGCCACTTCATCTTCAACAGCAGGAATCCCGAATAACATATTCAAAATATGTAGATGGAAGTCTAACGCTATATTAGAATGACACATTCACTTGGTAGCTATGCATTTTTCAGTCACGGGCTGCATTGTATGGCAGTCCCAACGAATTTATTCTATAAATAAGAATCTGGTCCAACTTGATCCAGTTTGGCAACGGTCCGTCAGGGGCGGCCGTGCCATCTGAGTCAGTTCTATGTGATTATTTTCTAATTTTTGCTGTATTACTCAACACCAATAAAACAATTTGAAAAAATAATTCGGAATTTAGGATCGAAAGAAAAATTGACCATGTTTTGGTTCTGACGTAGCCCTAACGTCATTATGGCGGCCATTTTGAATAATTTTTGCATTTCTCACTAGACGTGTTCCAACACTATTAGTGGGGAAATTTTCAGACTCCTTCTCCAGAGGATAGCGAATTTATGATGTTTTGAAAATCGTTGGGATCAAAATTGCCATTTATAGGCCCAAAATGACCCCGGGCACGTAATGGGCCACATATTGCCTCCTGGGCCTTGAAATCGGAGGCACCCCTTCTGATATTGTTCTCGGTGCCTCTGACGACAGGTGTGCCAAATTTGGTGCTTTATTCCACTCTGTCACGATAAAGTGAAATTTTGGCCCTAAGCCGCCGGACTAATACCACAATCTATCAACAGTCGTGTTCCAAAGTCGGTCAAGTCTATTTTTGAATGAGTTAACAGAATTTGCAGATACTAAATGTTCTGGCAACTTGTTCCAGGGTGTCGCTATTCTCATAGCGAATGAGTTTCCTCTCACATCTAGTCTGTATCTTCTTTTGTACAAGGTCAGGCTATGACCCCTGGTTCGTTGAATGAACTGCCTATGGAGAAAATCCGATTTTAGGACATCAAAATTATTCATTATCTTCAAAACTTGAATCATATCACCCCTAAGTCGGCGGTGTTCCAGTGTAGGTAAGTCCAGTGATTGAAGTCTGCGGTTATAAGGGAGGTGAGATATGGTAGAGATCATTCGGGTTGCTCTTCTCTGGACTCTCTCAAGTTTGTCTCTGTCACACTGAAACCTAGGGGACCAGACACAGCTCGCGTACTCCAACTTGGAACGTACTAAGCTCTTGTATAGTGTCAGAAACAGATCAGAGTTCAAGTATTTAAATGTTCGCTTTATGATTCCTAGCAGCTGGTTAGCCTTGTTGACCGTAGTATTCACATGGGCACGAAATTTAAGGTCACAGTCCAGGATAACACCCAGGTCTCTTCCCTCTTGCTTTGATATTAGCGTCACGGAGTCAGTAGAACCGTCCAAACTGTAATCGAAATTGAGTTTCCTGGGCCATTACTGATAACTTGTTTAGGTTAAAAGGCAATTGCCATATGTTATGGAGCGGAAGGATAATAGAAAAACGCAACAGAAAGATTTGTGAAGTCGATTATTAAACAAATATTTATTTACAATACTAAAATCATATACAAATTAAGTTAGGTCAATACACCAAACAAATGTCAAATGAAATCTTACTGTTCAATATTATACCGGTGTATCTCTCGAGCCTGTATTAACGTACAAATCTCTTTACAGTTCGTGCCGGCGTGCAGAAATCTAGTCCAATACCGCTCAGCTGTTGTCCAGCTTCCGTCAGTACAATTACGTAGATAAAACCGCAGTCAAACACGCAAGAGTAATCCAACAGAAATATATAATCCAGCAGTCAGTTATCTCAGTCAAAGGTAATGTCCAGTTATGCACCCAATAGAGGCCGTTCGAATCTCCCTCCTGATCACTAAACTTCGAGCAATTTATACTTTTATCGGGAATTCGAGATTATTCTATCAGATCAAGAAACTTCCATCGGTATAGCAATGACGTAAGATTTAACCCTAATACAATTATAACAGTTACGAGAAAGTTCGACATAATTAACCCAGATAAACAAGTGCTTTCTCATTCCAGAAACTTCAAGAATGTCTAATATTGAATACAATGAAAATCTATATGTATAAATGGCGCTCCGCACTAACCGCTCAGGTCATAGATGCATGTACAGATGGCGCTATGCACCAATCTATCAGGTCATACGGGGCTGTACGTAGAGCAGCCATTTGCAATTACAGAATCTTCGAGAAAACACTAGACGGATAACTCACATAATTCACTTACGATAAATCGGTCACGATTACGAGAAAATTCCATGAATACAACAGAACGTAAACATGTTTACCTCAGGTCTATCATTCTAGAAATATCCTCAGTGTCTAACTTTATACTGTAATACTATGACACTCCCCCTCTTAAAAGAAGGAAGTTTCAAACTTGGAACTTTCTTGACAATTCAAAACATCATCACAAAACAAAATCTATATTACAACAGCAAAAATGTTGACAAACTTATGTACATTATACGCGAGACAAACAATCAGCGATCAAATTATCTTTACCCTTAATATGTTTGATTTCAATATTGTATTCTTGTAACACCGAACTCCATCTCAACGATCTTTGATTTTTGTTTTTCATCTTACTTATGAAAACAAGTGAATTGTGATCACTGAATACAGTAATTGGCAACGATGAAGAAGTAACATAAACATCAAACTGTTGCAAAGCCAATATCATTGCGAAACTTTCTTTCTCAATTGTAGAATAATTTCTCTCGTGTTTGTCAAATTTACGTGAAAAATATCATATTGGGTGATCTACACCATCTATAACTTCTTGTAACAAAACGGCACCAGCAGCAACATCACTAGCATCTACAGCCAGTTTAAAAGGTGAACCAAAATCTGGTGCTGAAAGAACTGGTGCGCTCTTGAGTATGGCTTTCAGTTTCCAAAAGCTGATTCACATTCATCGGTTCAAACAAAAGTTACCCTCTTTCTTAAGAGCCGAGTTAAAGGTTCAGTAATATCTGAAAAATTTGGACGAAATTTCCTGTAGTAACCAGCCATACCCAAGAAACGCATCAGTTGTCTCTTACATGTTGGTCTTGGAAATAGTGAGATAGTACTGACCTTAGCATCTACAGGCTTTACCTGACCCTGACCTACAACATGACTCAAGAATGTCACGTGCATGTCCAAATTCACTTCTTCCAATGTTGACTGTCAGCTTGGCGTAACTCAGCCGATTGAACAGTGCGCGAATTCTCTGTAGATGATCTTCCCATGTATCGCTGTAGACAATGACGTCATCAGTGTAAGTCTAACGTCCTTCCAAACCGGAAGTAACACGGTTGATGAGACGCTGGAACGTGGTTGGAGAATTTTTCATTCCAAATGGCATAACTTTGCACTGGAACAGACTCTCCGGAGTGACGAATGCTGATATCTCCTTCGCACGACCTGTCAGCGGAACTCGCCAAAATCCTTTCAGAAGATCAAACTTTGACACGAACTTGGCACTTCCCACTTTATCAATGCAATCGTCAATGCGTGGAATAGGGAATGTGTCTGTTTTGGTCAATGTGTTCACCGTTGTGTAGTGAGTACACATCCTGTAACTGTCATCCGGCTTTGGAACGAGGATACAAGGTGAACTCCAGTTACTATTGCTTGGTTCAATGAAGTCGTTGTCCAATAAATACTGAATCTCTTTTTTCAGGTAGTTTTGTTTAATGGGATTCAAACGATATGGGTGCTGCGTTACTGGATTAGAATCTCCGACATCGACGTCATGTGAAATTGTATCAGTCCGAGTAGGAATGTCGGGAAACAACTGGGGTAGGCCGACAAGTGTGAAAAACTTAACTAAGGCCTTAACAATAGTTTTGCCTTAATATTCCGTAAAGGAATGGCCTCAGGGAACCTGGTTGAAGCCCACATGATTGTTAACATGTATTGATTGCCTGACTTTGTTTTTGGTAATGGACCGACTCAATCTATAATCACCCTACTAAAGGCTTTCCCAAATGCAGGGATTGGTTGTAGAGGGGCCTTTGGTATGGTTTGGTTAGGTTTTCCTACCATTTGACATGTGTGGCATGACCTACAAAATTCCGCAACATCTTTCTTTAAATTTGTCCAATAGAAATGATTTGGAATTTTGTAGTATGTTTTGTTAACACCTAAATGGCATGAAAGAGGTATTTCATGGGCTAGTCTGAGGATATCTAAACGATATGACTTTGGTATCACAATCTGATACTTAACTGCCCACTCATCATCAGGTGACACATCTGGGGGTCGCCATTTGCGCATAAGAACACCATTCTTACAAAAGTAACACACAGGCTCTTGAGTTACATCGCACTCATCTACTGCCCTGTCAAACAACTTGGAAATGTCCTTGTTACTCTGCTGTTCATTAACCAGCTGTGATTTTGAAATTTTGTCATTAAAACATTCCAATTTGCTATCAAAATGTGGCTTATCAGCCTCATCATTTAAACACACAAAGGTGTCGGCCAAACAAACGTCATCGATGACGTCATCTTTAAGAGACTTTTCAGACTCCTCAGCCAATTTACTCATGGCTCTAGTAAGTGCACATGCAGGATACAAACTTTTAATTTCGTCTTCAACTGGATCATGAATCTGATCCAAACAAGGCTTGTCAGTTACAATCGGGTTAACCCCGACCTTATCTCCCGCAAGATCATTGCCAAGAAGTAATTGAACACACTCAAATGGTAAACTACCTTTAATTATACCCACCGTAACAGGTCCAGAAATCAAGTCGAAAGACAGATGAATGTTATGGAGCGGAACGGGTGTATAATTTACTGAATCTACCCCTTTAATCAGGACATTACTGCCTGCAGATGAAGAATCAGAAAACGGCAAAATATCTGCCAACAAAAGAGACTGGGACGCGCCCGTATCTCGCAAAGTCTTCACAGGAGTAGCATTAGAAAAATCACTTGAAAGTGACACAAAACCATTGTGGATAAATGGTTCAAAAATCTCCATAACAGGATTTGAAAAACTGTCAACCTTATCCTTGATAGAACTAATAGGAACAGTGTCCTTGGCCATCTTAACGTCACATACATACGAATATTATGGATTAAGAATACTGATCAGCGATACGGATTTGACATTTTTGGAATATCATGATGTCTTGCCGGCATCATTGAAAACTGTTGACCGCTTCTCTCTTGCAGGAAACAAGCCTATGTTTATGTATACTATGATTGTCTTTTTGAACTTGGTGCTAATACTGTTATATTGAAAATGGAATAGGTCTTTGGATTATGGACGCGGATATTCTCTAATGGACGACGGCTGGATTATGAATGACGGACTAGACGCTTGTAATTATGAACGTCACTAACCTGCTTGGGTATAGATCTTGAAGTGAGGAAACCGCTCGGTTTTTGAAAGGCTTGATCTCGTTGTCTTCTTTTCAATTTAAAACAACCAGCCATTAAGTGGCCGTCCCTCTTACAGTAGCTGCAAACGGGAGACTTATTTTGAGTGTTAAAAGTGGGTGACAGACTTTGTGTTTGACCTTTGTAACTGGGGTTAAAAGTTTTAGGCCTTGAGAAAGGACTGGATTTGTTACCTGAGATGTTAGACTGGAATGTACTTGGTTTAACAGCATTGACAAATGATAATTTGTGTGTCAGAGCGTATTCATCAGCAATCATTCATCATTCATAATATCACCATGGATACACCTTTTAAATTCCTCTACTAGCATAAGCTATCTGAGGTTTTCAAAGTTGTTGTCAATTTTAACCGAAGCACACCACCTATCAAATAACTGTTCTTTTGATCGAGAAAATTCTATATGAGTCTGGGAGTTTTCTTTTTCACAACTACGAAACTTTTGTCTTTAGGCTTCAGGAACTAATTCATAACCTTTAAGGATTAAATCCTTCACGCTATCATAATTTGATGCTTGCTCTACCGTCAATTGAGTGTAAATGTCCCTTGACTTTCCGATCAAAACACTTTGAAGAAGTAAACTCCAATTTTCTTTCGGCCAGTTTAAATTTTCAGCAATTTTCTCAAAATACAGAAAATATTTATCAACTTCTTTTTCCCGAAATGGTGGGACGAGACGTTTTTGTCGAGCTGCATCAAATTTTGATTGTGATTGTACAGGTGCATCTGCAGGAGGACTTGTTTGCGACTGTAATTCCAAATGTTTCATTTCTAACTGAAACTGTCTTTCTTCCTTTTCTCTTTCTCTCTCTCTCTCTCTAATGCTCTTTCTTTCTCTCTTTCCTCCAATTCTAACTTTTCGCTCTCTAATTCTAATTTCTTTAATTCCAGCTGATTTTGAATTCTAATTTCTTTATTTCCAAATAATCAGCTGTTTCCTCAGTTAAATCAAAATCACTTTCATCCCAAAGCTGTTTGCTCACAAAATGTTTAATAATGAGTTTCTTAATTTCTTGCTTTCTCCAAGATGTTTTAACTTTAATTCGTAGGAATTTATACAGCGCGAACAAATCCTCTTTGCGTAGTTCGTCAAATTCCTCCTGACCAGGCTTTGAAGCAAATTGAGCTGGGTCAAATGGCATATACTGATAATATATTACTCCTCGACTTCACAAATTCCGACAATGTATCAATTTAGAACTATGTTGCAAAGCTGGAATGTAAACAAAGCTCGCGGACAGGCCCCCAATTTCTGTTATGGAGCGGAACGATAATAGAAAAACGCAACAGAACGATTTGTGAAGTCGATTATTAAACAAATATTTATTTACAATACTAAAATCATATACAAATTAAGTTAGGTCAATACAGCAAACAAACGTCAAATAAATTCTTACTGTTCAATGTTATACCGGTGTATCTCTCGAGCCTGTATTAACGTACAAATCTCTTTACAGTTCGTGCCGGCGTGCAGAAATCTACTCCAATACCACTCAGCTGTTGTCCAGTTTCCCTCAGTACAATTACGTAGATAAAGCCGCAGTCAAACACACTGGAGTAATCCAACAGGAATATATAATCCAGCAGTCAGTTATCTCAGTCAAAGGTAATGTCCAGGTATGCACCCAATAGAGGCCGTTCGAATCTCCCTCCTGATCACTAAACTTCGAGCAATTTATACTTTTATCGGGAATTCGAGATTATTCTATCAGATCAAGAAACTTCCATCGGTATAGCAATGACGTAAGATTTAACCCTAATACAATTATAACAGTTACGAGAAAGTTCGACATATTTAACCCAGATAAACAAGTACTTTCTCATTCCAGAAACTTCAAGAATGTCTAATACTGAATACAATGAAAATCTATATGTATAGATGGCGCTCCGCACTAACCGCTCAGGTCATAGATGCATGTACAGATGGCGCTATGCACCAATCTATCAGGTCATACGGGGCTGTACGTAGAGCAGCCATTTGCAATTACAGAATCTTCGAGAAAACACTAGACGGATAACTCACATAATTCACTTACGATAAATCGGTCACGATTACGAGAAAATTCCATGAATACAACAGAACGTAAACATGTTTACCTCAGGTCTATCATTCTAGAAATATCCTCAGTGTCTAACTTTATACTGTAATACTATGACACATATATCTGACCATTGTTGGGCTGCCTGAAGGTCCTCCTGGAATTCGTCATGGTCAATTACATCTTTTATGGGCCTGTACATCTTAGTGTCGTCTGCGAAGATTTTGCAGAAACATTTTAAAACATCTGGCAGGTCATTTATGTATACGAGGAAAAGGTCAGGGCCAAGTGGTACTCCACTAGTGACGTCCGTCCATTCAGAAAACAAGCCATTAATAGCGACTCGTTGTCTTCTATCGGTGAGGAAGCTGTCAATCCATGCTAGAAGTTTGCCACCAAAACCGTAGGCCTCTAACTTCCTAATCAGTCGTCAATGTGGCACTTTGTCAAACGCTTTGCAAAAGTCTAGGAATACAATGTCGACAGGGTTCCCTGCATCTATTATTTCAGTCAAGTCGTCCAAAAACTCCAACAGGTTGGTAACGCAAGATCGACCTGATCTGAAGCCATGCTGCTCAATCGCAAACAGGTTATTGCTCTCCATATGATAAATCACAGCCTCTTCCACCAATGCTCCATCAATTTCCCCACCACAGATGTTAACCCTATCTGGCCTGGGCGATTTGGGGTGTATCGCAGCCTGGGGGGGGGGCGAAAAGTGCCCCCCCTAGATATTTTCTCTACCACTAGGGCTAGAGCGCTGAAACTTACCACACAGTATCTTTGGTTCAAGCTCTACCGGAAAATGTAAAAAAATCCAAGATGGCCGCCATGATGACGTCACAGTGACGTCATCTTCTCGGTAGCCGTTTTTCGGCCTTTTTGGGATCGATTTTCCGAAATTTTCATTTTTTCCGATTTTTCTCTCGAAAAAATATAAATAAAATGCAGAATAATTAGGTTTGCATAAATAAAATACTTTCAAGGCCTTTTAGGCAAGGAAAATGTGAAGAAATGGAGCGAAAAGGTTGAAAAACACGACTTTCACGGATACCACATGACCGCCATTTTGAATTTACCCATGATCCTCTGTCCGGAAGTATTTGGAAATTAGCTCAAAATGACTCGGAACCCAATAAGATAAGCTTAAAAGTCACCAAGTTTCAGCCTCCTCGGTTTTGTCGTTTTGGAGCAGCAGAGAAAAGTTCACTAGGGGGGCACTTTCCGCCCCCCCCCCTCCCAGGCCAGGTAGGGTTAAACTAATAGGACGATAGTTGCCTGATTCACTTCTACTCCCTTTCTTGAATATCGGCGAGACATTGGCCATTTTCCAGTCGTCAGGCACCTTACTCTCTTCAAAGGATTTTGAGAAGATAATGCACAGGGGGTGGACAATAACATCAACAAGCTAAATTAAAAGCGTCGAGTACACACCATCGGCACCAGGAGCCTTATTCGCATGTAATTTCAGTATTCGATTTCTACTGCTCTCTTCTGATATCACAATGTTAGTGCTCTTAGCTCCTTGATAACGAATCCCAAGAGTCTGAACATTCTCCGCGTTTTCAGTGGTAAATACACTTGAGAAAAATTTATATAATTGTTCCGCTTTGTCAAAGTTCGTTGTGGCAGACGAACCATCCTCACGCCTTGGGTCACCAACTCCTTGTTTAACCTTGGTGTTGCTGTTGACATAGCTCCAAAATATTTTGGGATTATTTTTTACTTCATCACCAATTGTGGTCTCATATTTCTTACGAGCATTCCTGGTAATATTGCTAGAGATATTTCTGGCCTCTTTGTAACTACGGTAATCAGCTTCTAGGTTAGATCTCTTGTACTTTCTCCAAGCTACCTTTTTAGCTGGCACACTCTACCGAACTTCTTGGCTCATCCATGGTGGTCTGGGCTTTCTGTTGGGGTTAGGTTTACTTTTTGGAACATGATTCTCCACAACAACATCTAAAGTAAGTTTGAATGAGTTCCATGCTACATCCACAGACATACCAGTTAATTCTTGGTCTCAATCTATAGCGTTCAAGTCACTTGACATAGCAAGCACATCTGCTTTATGATACAGCTATTTGCTTTTAGAGTTTAGTCTCTCCAAGTTGTCGCAGAGAAATTCCAGCTGGATTACACCATGGTCGCTTTTGCCTAGACCGGCTTCAACATCCCAGTGGGTAATAAAGTCGGCCACATTAGTGATAACTAAGTCTAAAGAACTAGGTTCTTGATCCTCCCTAAACCTGGTGGGTTGATCCATCACCTGGAACAGATAATTATCTCAAAGGGTCTCAATAAATTCGGTTTCAACAGCAGAGTCTCCACGGACAGACCAGTCATTCCATGACATCTTGGGGAAGTTGAAGTCACCAACAATGAGAAGATGGGAGTGGTCCAGTAAGCAAGCCTTGGTAATCAAGGTGTTAAGTAATGAATGATTATCTTCACTGGATGAAGGACTCTTGTAGATACAACCAAGTAGCAGTTTACTTGCACCCCAAGGTTAATTACGCACCATAACTCAGTAAGTTCGTCACAAGAGACAGCTCGTAGGCTATGTTTGACCAGCAAAAATACACCTCTGCCTTGGGATGAAAAATAGCTTGGGACAAATAGGTCAAATCCTTCAACTGTGACTTCAGAGAGAGCAACGTGGTCGGAGTTCTTGGGTCGGACTTCAGTAATACAAATAATGTCAGGGTCATATAGGTCAATACGGGTCAGTAATTCGTTTTTCTTGTTTAGAAGGCTGTCAGCATTAGTGTACATAACTTTCAGAGAGGATGTTTGCGTAACATTTCCAGCATGAATGTCCTCTGGGAATGGTAACGGATCAATAGCAGGTGACGGTAACGTATTTACAGATAATGCATCTGCCATGTCTACAGCACTAGAGTTCTGTCGTTGGAGTAACATATCTACAGTATGTACATTAACAAGTTAATCAGGACTTATTCTGCCTGCACCACTACTTTCCCACCTCTGATCTGGAACTTCTCCCTGTCCCCCCTCCTGGCTTGTAGTTCCTGTCTCAGGTGATAATTCTTCTCCCTCTCCTTCCGGGTTAGATCGGGCACTATGTAAATATTCCTGTGAGAAGGAGTCAGACTGTTCCGTAATTGTTTGGCATTGCTCAATACTTTCCTCCTGAAAGCAGAATTATGAAAAGTAACTTTCTTGCATAGGTCCGATACGTTCTATGGAGACAATCTCGGCTTTGATCGTGTCTGATTCTTCCCCAGAGGTATCACTCACTAGGTTAATCAACAATTCCATGTTTATTTGTTTGGTTTCTAGTGAATCTCTGCTGTTACCCCTCTCTTCTAGGCCCTGAATGATAAGATTGCTCTTCTTGAGCTCACGTTGTCTCGACTCTTCAACTGCATCATCTACAAGTTTCTCAATATGACTAGAGTCAACACTCGTGTGAATTCGACCGTTAATTTGTCTCACCTGATCCTTGAGTTGAGTGATATCCTGCTCCATAACCGTCTGCCTCGTCTCCATTATAGTGCTTTTCTCCAGAATTTTCTTAACGCCAGGTAGAGCCCTCTTGCAGCCGGAACAGAACCACATGAATGAGTCAAGATGGTCTTCCTGCCACAGGGCAGTATTTTGTCTACCTCTCTGTTTAGAATCAAGATCACCAGGTTGGCGAAATTTTTGAATAAATCAATTGATGGTTCACTCTTTGTAGACGATTTCAACATTTCATGCAGTGGAAAAAGTACACACAATATTGAGAGAACATTACAACTTTGTCTGAATAGAATCCAGAAATGGTGTCTAGAAAATGGCTTCAAATTCTCCGAGTTAAGACAAGTTGTATACACTTTTGCAGAAAATATTTCCAGCACAAAGATCCAGTACTAACATTAGATGGAATTGAGATCAAAGTGGTAAAAGAGGTCAAATTCTTAGGAATGTTGTTTGACCACCGACCAACATTCAAATCGCATATAAATTGCTTGAAAACTAAGTGCACGAACGCTCTTGATTTGTTGAAGGTAGTTGCCAACTACAAGTGGGGAGGAGGTCAGGAAACACTTCTCCATTTATATCGAACACTTGTTCGTTCCAAACTTGATTATGGCTTACAACGGTGCAAGCAAGTAAAACTTGGCAAAGCTAGATCCTATTCTCCGTCAAGGACTAAGACTTGGGGCGTTCAGAACATCCCCTAAAGAAAACTTATATGTCGAAGCAGATGAATTTCCTTTAGAACTTCGAAGAATTAAACTATCACTGCAATATATCACAAAATTGCGATCAAATCACTCGAATCCTGCATATATCTGTGTTTTCAAACCTCAGTTCGTGGACCTCTATTTGAAGAAACCCTCCATTATTCCACCTCTTGGAATTCCTATGAAAACACACAATGTAGCAGCTGGTATTAAGCTTAGCCAAATTTTACCTAACAAGCTCTTACCAATTCCACCAAGGCAGTTAGTTCAACCAGAAGTAGATATTTCTCTAACGAAATATAAAAAGGTAGACACGAGCCAGCTCTTGCATACACAAGAATTTGGTCTACTGAGAGAGAAATACAGATCGCATCAGGCTATTTATACATATGGTTCTTAAGATGGTGAGAGAACATGTGCTAATATCTTTAGTTCCAAAACTAAAACCTGTCGACTACCAGGAAAAAGTTCGATTTTCACTGCAGAAGCAAAAACTATATTGTTGGATTTAGAAGGTATTGGGTCCACTAAAAGGACAAAATATGTCATATTCTCAGATTCACGGTCATGCCTCCAAGCGATTAAAAGTGGAACTTCGACTATTCCCACTATCTTGAGTATTCTACAACTACATGACTGTAGATTTGATCAACAGATTGATATTGTGTTTTGTTGGTTGCCTAGTCACGTTAGCATCAAAGGTAATACTGAGGCTGATAGGATGGCTAAGGCAGCCCTAGATGATGAGGTTGATCCTGTTGGAATCCCATATATGCTGTGAATAATAACAAACTTCATGAGTTAAATAAAACTGTAGGCTATACAATCTTAACAGCCAGAAACGTTTCGATCAAACCATGATTAGGCGATGTAGAATCGGCCATACACGATTAACTCACGAACGTTGTTTAAGAGCCAGTCCCAAGGTGTATTCCATGCCATGAAGATCTCACGGTGAAACATATTCTTATCGAATGCATAGATTTTAAGATTGTTAGAGATGCTTTTTATCGAGCGACTTCTTTGGAAGATCTTTTTAGTCGGGTGAGGGAGGATTGCATCTTGGGTTATTTGAGAGAAATCGGTTTGTTGCACAAGTTTTAATGTGTGTATGTTTTAATGCGTTGGATTACTAAGTTATTGGCTTGAGTACTTAGAATTTTGTTTTGATCATCGCTATATAGCTGAAATATTGCTGAGCACTACATTAAGCCTCAATTCTCTCTCTCTCTCTCTCTCTCTCTCTCTGGATTGTCCAGCCTATGGTGATTTGAAATACGATTCAATGATGGAGATTGATGCTCTGGAATATGAAAGTTTTTACCATCAACCAATAAGTGATATGTTGTCGGTAATACTGAGTACTGAAAGTCTGATTAAAACTAGTGCTAAAACGTGCCATAATATTCTGGAAAAACGACGGAATATTTTATACCATTAATGTATTTAATTGATATATTTTACCACTGAAAATGTTTTATGTCTCTCATAACTCTTACAGAATGGTATCCTGTGTTTTAACATGTACCCTACTGTAACCAATTGGAGTGATGAGACAGAAATGAATAAATAAAAATAAAATCCATACTCCCTTCATTTGTTTCCGTTCGAAAAGTCATGAGTACTAATCTTGAGGTCCGACAAGGGCGTACGCATTTCTAAATGGAAACTGTATTGGATATTGCATTCTGAATATTGTACTAAAACGGCCATGTATTTGTTTCCCCCAATCAGGGGAGATTACTGTAGCAGTAGTATGATATTGGCTTACATAATTACTTCCCATACATCATCAAGTCGTTTCTAGAATAATGAGACATAATCCTTCCAGAGGTCGAGCGTGTGTGTTGACAAATTATGGGTTTCCCCCTTCGCTCACTGCACACGTACGAGTTGTGGATTTTCCCCAGACGTGGGAATCCCCTGTCTCCTACAACAGCATACACCAGATCTACTAGTGAGAAAAGGGGTGAAGGCGGGATTTCGTTTAATGTCACACTCAAGGTTATGTCAATCATATGGGGACAGCCAGTTTGGTTGGTGGAGGAAGCCCGGCAAGTAACTGACAAACTTTCACACATGCACCATCGGGTTCAGGGGTGTGAGGCTAGCGGTCACCAGCGAAGCGCCTTGGATCAATCGGCCACCCAGGGCCGATGGTCAGAAAAGAGAACATGAACGGTATGTATAGATCCATACATGATGTATACGTTTGAAAATTTACAAACTTTCGTACGGAATAATTCGAAGGGGATGATAAGGGGGCAATCAGAAGTTACCTCACGCTGTGTCACTCAGAATTTGGTAACCGAATCTAACAGGCCACCACAGCCCACACACTCCCTGGAAAGGTTCATTTTATAGAAACCACTGTGTTACACTAACGTCAGGTTCTACATTTTCCACTATTCTCAACATATCAGCCTCCATAGGGTTAATACGAGAAAACATTGAATAATTCTTTTTACCTTCTCATGAATTAAATACAGGTAAATATTTTTTTCTTAACGCCGACGATACAGGATAATAATAATAATAATAATATTAGTAATAATAGCTAAATTTAAAAGAGGGTGGCATTTCACACACATGAATGGTGATTTTTAAATGGTCCTCTGGTGAATTAAAACATTAAAAACAATGATTATGGATATATACCGATAAAAGGCATAAAAATATATAATGTGTAAATAGATATATCTAGACCGTGACATTGGACGGGGCATCAAAACTTTACAAACATTGATTATGGATATTCACAGATGAAAGAAATAAAAACTTACACTGTGTAAATAGGTATAACTAGACACATTGGACAGGCATTCAGTGAGCTACATTAACTCGCCTGCCTGTTGGAATTTACGTGTCCAGATAGAAAGGATTTGTATATATATGTGATGATAAATTGTTCCTGTATTTTATTCTGAACGGATGTTTTGTTTTTGAATTCTAATTTCAGTATTTAATTCATTCCAAAGTTTACTTGCCGAATATATGAATGTCCGTTTTCCTTTCTTAGTGTTAGTTTTGTGGAGATGCAAATCATTTCTACTGGCACTTCTTGTGGTTCTAGCATGAACACATTGTACTGGGCTTACCATTTCCTGCATGTATCCATTTAATATGTCCCAAATATAACAGCACTTGGCAAACTTTATTTGTTCATCAAATGGAATCCAATTTAAGCGTTTGAATAATTTAACTGAGCGTATGTCTGTGGAGCATTTAATATTCCTACGAAGTAGGCTACAGATCGCAAATTGTCCGGTAATGAGTCAGTGAGTCAGTCCATCCGAATCCTTTCGTCGGCAAAATAAGGAGAACCGTTGACATTCGAACCTTGATTTTTGGCATGAACGTGCATTAGGGTATTGTTAACAGCAAGTTCTGAGCTGAAATAATTCTGATTAAAATTAGATTTATAATTAACACTTCAGTATATTGTTATAGATATATGTAAACTGTAGCCTTTAACGTGTATCCTATTTCACATCCAAACATTTCATCATTGACCACATCAGACTTCAAGTTCAGGTCAAATTACCCAATGATGGTGAAATATCCTACATCAAACAATTAAGTCAGCCTGGTGCAATAACCCAACAGAAGAAAGAAAGATGTGGTATCATCCTTCAGATTAGTCTGTGTGAGCAACAATGATAAAAGTTTACTGAGGGTGAAACAAAGCCATGACGGTTGTTTAAAGGGTCTTAATTTATTTTCTTTGGGTAGATAACGTAACTTTGATCATCATGCCAAGAAAACTGTGGTCCGTTTTGCTCCAGCGTTTTATCGCATTTAATGAGTATCAGTTACCACCACCGAGTCCTGTCCGGCTAAAAATACCCTGTCATTGATCCACATTCCACTGTATGCCACATGGCCCTATTACTGAGGTTAATCTTAACGTGCATCTGGGACAATTTCACAATTTCCCGAGAGCACAGGCCTACTGCATATACCCTCAAACAATCAGCGCTGTTTGCATAACTTAATTGTTAAACCATATCATTGAAATAATATAGCAGAAAACATTGATGTGAGTTATGATATGTACACTATGACCAAAGACATGTTCATAATGTGCTAATCGGATAGTTAGGACAATCATTACTTTGCATCAGAGAGTGTGTGACTTGGATTCAAGGGTTAAGACTTTGGAGGGAAATACAATTTTGACAGCAGAAATATGACCCCGCCATTTGCTGATTAGAGCGATAAAACAGGGTAGGCAAATTGACCCTTTTCAATGCAGTATTTCTTGGCATGGATGTGAAAATATGAGGACATACTTTGGGGTTTTTTTGTACCTCTTGAATATTGACTATATATCACACTTGGATATAATTTGAACAAAAAATTACGTGTAAACAAAATATGTCTAAATTTTTCTTGTCATTTCAAATCTTGATCCATTTTGATTCCTTGATTAGGGGATACAGAATCACTGCCACGGAGTGTGTTGGTGTGTCACAGCAATGCAATTCCGATTCACACAACGAAGCTGAGGTGGTTTAACATTTATCAATGAAGAAAATCACCGATCAACCGCCATAGAATATAATGTGAAACAAGAAAACCGGAATAGTACATTCATCAGATTGCCGATACCCAAAATGTGTTGTCTCATATATCTAGATAACAACGTGATGTAGAGACCCTATTTATTCGTCTTTTTACCGGTTATGCTCAGGAGAATGACATAGAATCATTATTATCTTGTGCATAGAAGGTGTTGGTCTTGAGTTGAATTACCGTAAACTACATAAATGCTACCTTTCTACTATAGTACTATATATAAAAATGTGTTGTATTGTTGGGAAAATAATGTGATTCAAAAAGTTGTTTTGATCATGGACAAGGGCACTGAAAACCATTAAAGAGATGTAAGTGTATTTTCACACGTAAAGCATGAAATCTACTGAACCTATATTATTCAATCTGTTTCCTTTAATTAAAAAATTGTAAAATTAAATCGGCGATCGTTATTGATTTTTTGGAATGAAGGCGCATTAGGAGACTGTTACCAACAAGTTCTGAGCTGACCTACTTTTGATGAAAATTTCTGGTGATTTTTGATGAAAATCACTGGCGATTCTGACTCGGGCGGTGCCCATCTTAATATAGGCAGGATTTCAACTGGGGTGGGGATTTCCAAGAGTTCAGTTCGCGTTCGAGTCCTAATGCCTACTGTACTTCGTAGGTCCTGTGACGTTAGTCACACTGCTCATGTCTAGTATTGTTCTCCCAAAAAGTTTCATCAACTTATGGATCCGGATTTGTTGATATTTGGCACAATCACCCCAAACTATTTTATAGTAGTCGATGAGTGGCTGCACCAGACTATTATAATACGCTACACGTGCTGCTACAGGTAGCAAAAATTTAATTTTATTCATTAGAAATAATTAACTTTTCAGCTTTTTACAAAGTTGATTAACATGGTTATTCCAGTTTAAATTGCTATCAAAATGAACCCCAAGCAGTTTGTGAGATTCGACCTGGGTCACTGGAACATTGTCAATTTTGATAACGAAAAATTCTTTGTTTTGTTTATATTTGGTACTACTAGCCAGTAGCATGCATTCAGTTTTTTGAGAGTTCAATACCATTTTGTTTTCCCGGACCCAGTTCGATACAGGTATCACTGCTGAATTTAACTTGTTACACAAACCAGCGACATCTTTATCTGACACATATTGTGTGGAGTCATCAGCGTATCAGTGTGTATTCAATATTTTGATACGTATTCTGTCATCCTTAAGAACTTTCCGCTAAGGATAACCCAAATATCTTATGTCCGTCATAATGTGGGTCAGTACTAGTTTCCTGGGCAAAGCAAAGCTCTATTGTTAGTTTTAGAAAGTAATATGTCTACCATAAGAGGAAAATATGTCATATTCACAGATTCACTGTCATGCCTTCAAGCGACTGAGAGTGGAACTTGGAGATTTGAACATTCTACAAGTGTGTATTGTAGATTTCATCAACAGATCGATGTGTTTTGTTGGTAGCCTAGCCACGTTGGCATCAAAGGAAATACTGAAGCCGAAGAAATGGCTAAAGCAGCCCTAGATAATGAGGTTGATCCTGTTGGGATCCCATATAGCGATTTCAGACCCTCTATCTGTGCTTATGTGAGAAATCTGTTTCAATCTTCATCTGATGCTGCAGATAATAACAAACTTCAGTTAAAAAAACTGTAGGATATATTCATCTGAGTAGCCAGAAACGTTCTGATCAAGCCATGATCAGGCGATGTAGAATCGGCCATACCCGATTGAGTCACGAACATTTACTAAAAAAGGAACCAGCCCCATTCCATGCCACGAACATCTCACAGTGAAACATATTCTGATCGAATGTATAGATTTTAAGATTGTAAGAGATTCTTTTTATCAAGCAGGTACTTTAGATCTGTTTAGTGAGGCAAAATAGGACTGTATATTAGTTTATTTGATAAAACGATTTGTTGCATGAATTTTAATGTATGTACATGTTTTTGGTGTGTTGTGTTGATTACTTCTGGATTGCTGGGTTGTTGACTTGTTTTTGTTGAAATACTTAGAATTTTGGTTGATTGCCGCTAAATAACTGAAATATTGCTGAACATTAATTCTCTCTCTCTCTCGCTCTATCTCCTGGGCAAACTGTATAACAATGTCGGGCTTGAAGAAGAGATCGGGTCATTACGAAATATATCAATATATTTCAGCAATGGCCTTGAACGTTTATAGATTTAGGAAGAATTGTTTTCCCGGGAACATAGTCTTATATTTTGTCCTCATATCTTGCCCTATATCCTAGTGAAGGCGAAAAAACATTTTCCACTATTCTCAACATATTAGTCCCCATAGGGTCAATACGAGGAAACACTGAATAATTGTTTTCACCTCCTCATGAATTAAATACAGGTAAATATTGTTTTTCTTAACGCCGACGATACAGGATACCAGTGTGTATTCCATATTTTGAACGTATTCTTTCATCTTCAAAATTAATTTCAACTCCTTTTGAATACCTCGTGAATTAAATATAGGTCTTTAGGGCTGGATCTAACATATTGTAGTGATATCGGACATTCCATGCGGAGTTATCCATCGGACCTTTCCCGTCGGAGTGACCTCCCCTCGATCATCCTCTTGCATCGACTTCATCTCTGGCTTCCAAGCACCTACGAACTTCAGCTGCACACTTTGCCTGGTTCCTACTGCTGTTGGCCTTTGGAGTTCCGTGAGAGCACTTAGGTAAGACCATAAACTTACCACACTGGCGTCGCCGGTATAAATTGGAGCGGAGAAGCCCAATTTGTGCCACATTTATATATTTTCTAACCTCGTGTGTTAGAGAGCACTCGGTGACCCTTCATCGCGTGTTCGTCACTCGCTTGCAAAAAGCGGGAATAAATATTTACGGAAATTTCTGCTGTATCGGGAGGTTTTTGGCTTCCTCATACGATTTCAAATATTTTGATTTAGTTCTAGTCTTAATATAATTATTATGTACTGAAGTAATTATTTATTTGTGTAAATTTAGTATTTCTATTCATTTTCTGTGTTCAACGCATATGTTCACAACAACAGCAACAAGGTACACACTATAATAGATTATAGTCAGTCTCGACGGTTGAGGTACTGCGGGAGATATATCGGCTTCCCAATATTTTAGACTCTATTAATTATATAATTATTTGTGAAGAACAAATAAATGCATAAGTTTTTTTGCAGCCAAATAAATATTTGCATCTGTTATTTTGTCGTGTGGAAAACCATGAATTCTACCAACACATTTGTAAATTTGTATTATCGGGCGGTTAATTAGCTTCCCATATCACATTCTAGTGTTTAAAATGCATATCGTCGTCATCTGTACTCTGGAAGTGGGTTCAATTAGCACAAATACATATTCTTGTGCTAGTTCAAATAAATATTTGTATTTTATTTCTGTGTCATTTCTCATAATTAATAAATTTGTATTTTCAGACTGAATTTTCTTGTCTGGGATTTTGGTCTATTCTATATGTACGTCATCAATATTGAAGACCAATATTGCTGACGCTCCACAAGCTTTTGCTTGTATTTATTAACTGTAGAATTATACTGGGAGTATTAATTCTGCGTATTTATCTCCAAAGTTAACTTATTCAAATTACTCTGCAAAAGATTTCAGACTAGTCTCTGACAGACTGTACCGCTAGTTGCGATTTTTATTAACTGTATAGTTAGTTGTGATTCGATCCTACTGTACGGTTATTTCATATTTCCTTTTTTGTTATATCATGTGTATGAATTTGAACTGCTGGTTTTGAAAGTTTCTTTGCTGCAAGCAAACCATATTATAAATATCATGGCACTTAATCGGTCCATCCAAACACTTCAAGCGGAGCTAGTATCATTGCAAGAAGGGGTAGCAGCAGATAAGGTTGAAAAGGCATCCATCAGACATCGTATGGGAATCTTGGAACAGGAAATAGACAAACGTGAAACAGAGCAACGTTTTATGCGAATTTTCCACATGCTCCACATTCCCACAAATGATCGGTATGTAAAGCTAGGCCACTCAGATCAGGTACAACATACATTACAGCGTGATCATGACTTCAAGTCACACTCCAACACCACACACATTCAAGAATCTTACAATTCTTTCCATCAAGACAATCCAATACAAAAACCATCAATTAAACATGAGCCGTGCTGCACATCTAAACAAAACACACATCCTCGTCACCTATCTGACTCCTCTAATGCTGAGTCCCAGGTCGCTGAAAAATATTTCCAAAGACGACATAACCTGAGCAGGCATCATTCAAGATCTTCTTCTAGCAGTTCCCATCATGATTCAGAATGTGATTTCTCTGAATCAAACTCTGATTCATCCACGTCTGATTCTTCAGATTCAAACTCATCTGTTGAATACAGAAGGCAGAAGAGGCGGCATAGACGAACGAGCAACATGCATTCTCCCAAAATGCCCAACTTTTCGGGGGAATCCACAAGTAATTGGGAATCTTTTATTTCACGTTTTGAAAAACTAGCCAAACTGATGGGGTGGAAAGAAGCAAAGAAGATCGCTAAACTGTTTGAATGTCTAAGCAACGAAGCGTTGAAATACGCAAAGCGACTGGATACCCACCATGGTTTCAAGTACGTGAGGGATGAACTTGCATGGCGATTCAAACATAAGGATGCCCCTACTGCAGCACAACAACAACTGCATCCTGGAATAGTAAATGCATCCCCTCGAAGCGTACTCTTCTCCTCTAGCACATCGCAGGTTGATCAACATCACAAAATAGGTTCAGCGCCATGTTACGTCAAGCATAGGCCACATGAACATTATGGCTCTACGGATTTTCAGACTAACACTGCTTCCAATCCACAGAATGTTGTAGGGAAGGTGAATATAGCTTCCCCTGTAGCACTATCCAAATCCTGTAACTCCACAGACAGTTACCATCTCGAAGGTCAGTTCAAAGTCCCCACTAAACCCTTTAACGTTTTTGAAACTCGTGTAAGTTCTGAATATCCTAGTCCTGCAGAATGCAGGGAACGTAACCATAATTCACCACTCTCCATGGATCAAGGAGCGCCATGTGGGGCTCCTAACCTGTACAATGAATATAGTGACCGTATGCTGGAAAGTGTTTACCCTCAGCATTCCATGCTGGCTGCAACCCCATATCACAATGGTGACCAGTTCTCCAATCACTCAAATAACATGCCAGATTTTAACTCACCAAGAGAGGACATTTACCGTCATGCACCTAATGGACAATACAGGCAAATGCAGACTGACGTTTTATCAGAGGGCAGAGACAAGGACTTATACGATATCCCACCTAGCTACGAACGAAGCAGAGGATCATCACTTGATGGCTGGAAAGGGAAACCAGATACTGAAAATAGTGGTGGTCCAAATGAAGTCTCATTTTGCCATTCTAAAAATTCTCAGCCGAACCATTTTCCTCAAGTTGTTATCAAGGCTTACATGGACCATCGCTCAGCTGACAATTCTGACGAGCAGGTCAGCCAACAACCGTTAGTTGACGGAAACGAAAATGATTTACACGAAACATCATCCGATAGCCATTTAATCTTGGAGACAGAATTGGAAAACAATACCATGAAAATCAGCGAATTAGGCCTCTTCAGTCCATCTCAGTCAGCTTTAGAGCAATATGCTGAGGTTCCAATTTACTCCCAGTCTCACCAGCTAGATCAGGCTACCCTTTTCCCATTGGAATCCTCTTTGGCTTCAACTGACATTGGGTATGCAAAGGTCACTGGCATAACAGATAAACCAAAGTTTAATATCTCACGGATCCAAGATTGCACAGACATCGCTGAGACGCGTGAAGATGACCCCCGAATGCGATTTAATGAGCGGGTGTCATTAATTGTTCCCCCATTGAAGAACGAAGTGGGACTACAAATCACGAGCACTGCCCGGAGTCCTGCTGTAATTGCAGTGAATGCAAACAAGGGCATATTAGGAAATTTATTGTTTCCACCATCGGCCGACCTCGGAGTATGTGTAGAAGATCAAAATGCTTTCTACTTCTCCAATGCTATCCACGATGACCAGTACAACTTCCTTAACACGTATGGAAATCAGGCGTTCCTTGAGTTCATCGCCCAGCCCCACTATTCTGTAGAAGAGACAGTTATTCCGGCATCATTTTCGAAGCTGGACTATACGTCCATGCTTGCTACCATCCGCTTCCTTGACCCATCGCCGCTTGCCTCAAAACCTGGTTTGATGCCAAAACTGCCACCCAAACCACCACCAGTAACTCCATCTGAGCCACTAACTGCACGACAAGCTTTAACATGGCTCGATCACTACCCCATTCCCAGCGGAAGAGATCCAATCGTGATAGGAGCCACCATTGATGACATTTTGCCTTTAACTCAGTTGTGTCCTTGGATTAGGCAGTCATGGCAACATGGCAAAGAATTACTTGACCCAGTTGTTGCCGGAGGAGGTTATATGCTTCCACTTGGCAGCCACCTGGATCATTAGAGAGCAGTTGTTTACCAGGGGAGGTTATATACTTCCTTTGGATAGCCAATCAGGCCATCCACCCCAATTACTTTGATTTGGTTAAATCACCCTAATGGTTTTATTATAATATACTTAGGGAGTTTCTCGAAGTTCTGTACTCACCTCGCAATGGTAACACCCCTGGTAAGTGGACCTGTATATATGTTAATTTTAATACAGTTGGTGATTCTCAGACAAGTAAGCACCAATAGATTTTTGTGTTATTTTCAGCATAGTTGCTGCTTGAAAGAAATTTGTACATGCGTTATTGCAGCATAGTTGTTGCCAGAGAAAATGTAGTTTTGATTGTTCTGCATATCAGTTTTCAAACGATATATTTCAGAATCTATAGATCTATAAATGTTCCATATGTCTTAGTGCTTTCAGTTTACTCAACCTTTATTTTGTATGCAAATAAGCTTTCGATAGACAAGACTTCTATAGGAAAGGGAGGGATGTAGTGATATCGGACATTCCATGCGGAGTTATCCATCGGACCTTTCCCGTCGGAGTGACCTCCCCTCGATCATCCTCTTGCATCGACTTCATCTCTGGCTTCCAAGCACCTACGAACTTCAGCTGCACACTTTGCCTGGTTCCTACTGCTGTTGGCCTTTGGAGTTCCGTGAGAGCACTTAGGTAAGACCATAAACTTACCACAATATATATGGTGTTGTGGAAATTTCATGGAAATACTTAAGTCAACAATAAATAGACCGAGTATGTGATTAATATAGACCAACAGAGTATAGACTTGGATCGAGAGACTGAACAGCATTTTCCGGAAATCCGCATATTTCCAGGAAGATTTTGCGGTCAGATTTCCTGGAAACCCCCTTTGTGGCCTGTACGATGCCTATAAAGAAGCAATATCGAGCTATTCCATTCATTTAAAGTGGGAGCGATGAATGGAGGAAATAGCCAAATACAATGTCGGGAAATCTACAAGGTATTTATAGTTTACATACATTTTGATTGTGATTTCCGATTGAGATTAACTCCCATTCCTTTTATTAACTTGATTTACATATAGGACCAAATATGTGATTTCGTGACACGATGTTTCGGAGGGGCGAGGAGGTTGCCGGTCCTATAACTTTATTTTTTAAACAACTAACATGCCACATAGTTAGTACTATGCGGATGTCAGATTTTTCATCCAATTTGATGTTGAAGTATTACATAATGTTTCCACTGGGTACAGATTCAGATCTAAAGGTCGGTTCGTTAATGACACTACTTCCGTACTTGGAATTGTATTTTTACAGTATGTTAAGACTGAACGATTATCTACGGCGATTTTGTATGATTTTTATGTTTACGACACACCATTCTGCGAAACGTGACTGGCAAAATCATATTCGCTCAAAAGAATATTTTCATGTTCATTTTATAAAATATTCAGCTCGTCCAATGCGTGACGAGTGCAAATTTGTTGAAGATAATTTCTTGAGGAACAATTCGTTTTTAAAATGTGCCGAAGAGGACAGCATACATACATACGGCGTAAATTATATATTCGATTAAGAGTAAGATTTTTACATTTGTTCACAGATTAGCCCATGCAGCCCACACCCTCTTAATCATGTTTCCCACCTTCTGAGCGCCCCAGTAGACCCTCGCACTTGTCAGGTCAGCCTACATAACTGAGGGATTTTGAATAATCGATAACCAGGCAACTAAGGAAGTTAAGTTCTCGAATGCATTATGCCTACTGATAGTCTAAGGTACATGCATCAGATATAATGCTTTTGGGAGAGTGGTTCAGGCGGGAAATAAGCAATGTATATTCTCACCCGTTCATCCTAACCGTTCGAACACCTTCTTTTATGCTAGTTCATTATATACCGGTACTTGCCAACTAGCTACCTTGACAACTGAAGTGGGTGCCCAAAAACTGTTGATAGTCGAAAATTAATATGAACGACTTTACGTACTCGCAAGTCGAAAGAATTCCAACTCAGCAGAGCAATTAACAAATTACTCTTAATCCCCCCACATTGGTTTAACCGGCAAGAAGACGTAACAGTTGTAAAATAGCTATTAAAAAGCAAAAATCTACCTGTGTCAAATATACTGCAATACGTTCAAATGTCCGAAGAAAGCCTCGGCTACTTTTCGCTCACCCCATTATAAAAACTATGGTAGAGTTTTAATAAAGCTCAGCTGAACCCCTAAGGAAATATTCATATAACTGTACGAATTCCCTAAAAAAGCGTCACATATAATTCCGAGGGACCCTCGGTGGCCGAGTGGTCTAAGGCGCTTCGCTGGTGTGACCGCTAGCCTCACACCGCTGAACCGACACGGTCCATGTGTGAAAGTTTGTCAGTTACTTGCCGAAGGGCGGTGGTTCTCTCCGAGTTCTCCGGCTTCCTCCACCAACCAAACTGACTGTCACCATATGAGTGAAACAAACTTGAGTGTGACATTAAGACAACTTTGGGGTTTCAATGCCACAACTTTGTTGATAATAAAATATGCCCCAAGTTCAATTTGGTTCGAAAATGTAGAATCTGTTCTGTGTCCTCCAAGTGCTATTTTCTGAAGTATCATCAATTTAACTCTTGTGCCCCATATTCGATACTTCTGCTTCATATGACTCACATTTTCATCCCGATTAATATTTCCGATGAAGCTGCCGACAGATTAAACCGTCAATCACAGCTAATAGCCTCTCCAGGAGTCACATTTTAAGACTATGGAAAATGACAGAAAATCCTTGGTGTGTGAAGTTAATAAACTTATCGCTGATTCACTCCAAAGCGTCAAAAAATGTTATTCAAATCTGTGCGTTAAAGTTTCAGACACGATGTAAATTGTATATTGATGTATTGGTAAATTTTTGTTTGAAGTCAACATTATCTTATACAATGTTAAATCACCTGTCTCGGGAGTTATATTTGCACAGAATAAATATAAATGTTATCGAATAGAAACCTAAATATACATTTCTCTTTGGCTATTTTGTTCAGAGTCTATATAAATCGTAAATAATGGCCGCGTGTGTCTGGAAATAATTTCATCAAATGACAATATAAATGTTACGTAATGGTAAAGAAATAAGTGCAATAATACTGTATCTATGTTTGCTGAATGGGCTATATTATCAAAAGTTAGTCATTTTCCGGGAGGAGTTTCTATTATAACAAAAATAAGCCACCTTGAACCAAAATCATACTTGCACGCAATATAAGAAGGTTGTTTTCTAGAACTAGAATTGACTTTGGTTTGGAGTGTCATATTGTTTAAGAAGTGAATACTTCTCGCTCCCTAAAATACTTAAATAGGCTCAAAAGTCCGCCTCATCAACCTCCCACACACAGGATTATTTTCTGGATAATTCGTTCCTTATTTTCACAAACGAATTCATTCAGGGTTATAAACCCGCGTTTAAATGCTTCTTTCGATCCATAGATATGGCCAAATGAACAGTTTTTAATGTAATACCGCCATTCCTATTTTCAGCCATAGCAGGAAATCCAAATGAAGAGTCCATGGAGACGGACGGAGCACCTGGGAAAACTCAGAAGATACGAGGAGCAAGTGAGCATAAGAGGCCTCGCATGGGTGACGACGGGAAAACTCTTGGTTTGGGAGCAGTCGCATCAGGTACATCTATTACTTAATTATAGGGGAGCAATATATAATTTCGTGCGGTTCCTATTCTCATAAAAATTGTTAACCCATAATTATTTCTTCATCTATTTGAATATTCAGATGTCTAATATGTTCGTTCGTTCATATCAACACTAGTATAGGGCAACCGCACAGAAGATGGTCATAAGGTACATTGCTCACACATGCAACACAAGGAAAATTTAGTGAGGATGTCAGATAACAAATATCTCCATGTGATCCATATCAAGCGGTTTATAACTGAAGAAACAAATCAATAAATCTTCGAGGCTCACGAGCTCATTTGCAGCTCCTTTCAAATATATCGCAAATACATTTGTGTAGGTGATACAACAATCCTTTTATTCATCCGAAGAGTTTAAGATTTAAAACTCTTGTCTCGGCATTTGTTGTGGTTTGAAAAGTAGTTCAACGGCAGTCTTTATTTATATCCTTTGATAGCAGAGATAGAGGGGCATTGAGGAAGATTAACGTGTTATCTATTTTTAGACGTGTTCACATTGTGTGTTTTTGGTTTTTGATAGATGCCCATGCGAACCCATCCAGCGACATTCTTCATAGTCGGCTCATTACCTTCATCAGACACAATCTTTCACCAGCAATGTCACATTACAGATCCTTCCTGACACATGTCGGCACCCATCTTACAAATTATGATCTCGGTGAGGCAAAGGAAGACAGCAGCGACATTCTGGTCACCCTTGAAAAACGAGGTAAAATTGGAAAAGGAAACTACAACGTTTTACTCCAAATCCTGATTGATGCCAACCTAATTTTGTTGAAGAAACAAGTGGCGGAGCAAATAAACCCAATTCATGATGCAATGGAGGCCGAGGGTGAGTCTATTCCACCTGAATACAAAGCTCAAGTTGAAGAGGTTGTGTCAAGCGCAAGGCTTCACAGTTTATTGAAAGAGGACATCTGCCGCAATCTCGTCCCAGAAATGACAGAATATCCGGCTTTCCTGAACAGCGTGAAAATGTTTCTTCGGAAGGGAAGAGTGGCGTACAATCAAGAGACAGCCGCGGACATCTTTGACATGTTAGAGGAAAACGGTTTCATCGATATGGGTAATTACGATAAACTAGAGGTGATTCTAAGAAGTTGCGGCCTAAAGGCGCTTCAAACAAAAGTGGCAGCTTGGGGTTGCAGCATAAAGCAAGCTATGGAAGAGGAAGGTCGGTCTATTCCAGTAACAAACGACGGACAGGCCCCGATAACAATGCCCTCCTCCGGTAGACAACATGCAGCAATCTTTACCTGCATCGACGAAAACATCGATCCTAACGAATACAAGTCATTTCTCAATATCGTTACAGAAGTCTATCTTTCAAAAGGAGAAGTGGAAACATACAAGAACGTGACCGAAATTCTGCAGGCGTTGGAATCAAGAAATATTTTCTGCAAGGGAGACTACAACAACTTGATAAAGATCCTAGACGGGGCTTATTTGAACTCACTTGCTGCAAAAGTACAAAAGATGCAGACTGACATACAGAAAAAAATGTTAGAAGAAGAACTACCACTTCCGGATTCGAAACCAGAAAGTGAAGCTGACAAGATACTAGGCATGCAAAACAGTCTTTTTGAGTACGTCAACCGTCATTTATCTTCAAATATGTCCGAATATAAGTCGTTCCTAAATATGTGCAAACCGCACCTCGCGGGTGGTATTATAGAAGCTAACCGAAAATCTGTCACTGACATTCTCAGGGCTCTGCAGAGAAATGAACGTATTGCTGTTGGAAACTACACCGTTTTCCTGGAAATTTTGGACGGCAGCTCACTGATAGCTCTGAAAAACGATATTGAGAAAAAACAAGAAGACATAAGGCACGCCATGACCAAAAACGGCAAAAGGATTCCCGAAGTGAAAAAAATGTTTTGTGGTATTCGGGAACAGAAGTCCAGCGACGAACAACACATAGACTTGTTTAACCATATCGGTCTTGAACTTGATCCTGAAATGTCAGACTACGCGTCGTTTTTCACTGCTGCGAAACCGTTTCTTCCGCCTGGAACCATTGCTGAAAACAAGCAGAGTATCATCAATGTCCTTGAAAAACTTCAGACAGAGAACTTCATTGGAAAAGGCAACTATCGAGCTCTCCTTGACATTCTCAAACTCTCCAATCTCCTGAAACTGCGAGGAGAAGTAGAGAAAAGAGAAGGAAAAATAAAACAAGCAATGGCAGAAGAAGGCGAGTCCATTGAACCAGTGAGGGGTAAGTTAAATTATTAATTGGATATTACGAAAGTACTTCTCTGAAATACAAAAGGAGATTGATGTCTATATGCTTGTGACAGTGACGGTTACGAATGGCCCCTGAAATCATGCTTGTACTTAGAAATACTGTAACAAATACTTGTTATTCAAGCAATGCTAAGTTTTTACCTAAATGATAGTTAAGATAGTTCGCTGGTGATTTTCGGCGTTGGCTGCCATTTTCCTTGTTTTGGCTTTCCTCAGTAGGTCTTCCTTTCTAGGTTAAGCGATATGGATTTGCTCTAAAACCTTCTAATCGATTTTGCGCAGCAAGATCCTTTCAATTTAATATATTTGATAGTTATTGTGATTATCCTCAAACAGTTAGAATATAAGAAAAAGTTAAATGCAATTTATATGACTTTTGCATGAATATGCTTCAAAACCAGGGCTTCAAAATGTTTTCTGGATCAACCCACTTAACATCGTCTGAAGCTAAAAAAAATGCACACGAACCTATAATTTTTCTCTGTTTTCCCTCATATTACACAATTATGAATGCAACAAAATACATTTTTCGAAAAGCGGACATCTTTAATCCATCTTACCGCAAATGTAGGGCCAAGCCATAAGGGCGACCGGCCATATGAACTCAAGCAATTAACAAACATGATCGTCGATGTAAAATCATCTATCGGGTAATCCCACGCGGATGGTCGAACCAAATGTAAACATGCACCAGAGGTATTTTATTTACCTCCGAGGAAGTATTATGTCCAGGACGGCTGCTTACACATATCGGATCTGATTTGAATCCTGGTATGATATCAGGTCACTAAACGCCCAGCAAGAATAGTACTGTTCAGGCCCGATGAAGGTTTTTCAACGAAGAAAGCCTAACATATTTATTAATTTGTAGGTGGAGTGGCAGAGAGCGAGCTATTGCATCGTCAGCTGTTAGAGGAAGTCCATCGGGCGCTCGCGCCAACTTCTTCCCTCTACAACGCTTTCAAACGAAACGTTGGGCTTTACCTACAGGACCAGGGGGCCGTAGCGAACAGTAAGACCACTGCCGATCTGCTAGGTGCTCTGGAGACCGCCAATGAACTGAGGGTAGGGAACTACGAAAAACTGATAACAGCCCTCCAAGATTCCCGCTTGGTGAACCTAGCGAAGAAAGTCCGCCGTGACCAAGAGGCCATAAATATTGCGCTAAAAAAGGCAAATCCTGATCTCTAGAGCACACTGATGACTAGGAATAACACCATCATAAATTGTGTACAATTTGGGCACAAAATGTATACACAGTCATCATGTATATTGTCTTGCTTGTAAAGCCAGCTCAAAGGCATCCTATAAGCATTTCGCAATAGTTTAGTTCAAGCCCATAAATTCCAACTTCTATTTATCTTTAATATTACGAAGACGATATAACATATAATGTTCCTGCCTGATTTCAACTGCTGGGTTCAGTGTCGAATTTCATACCACGTTTAAATCATGACGAAGGCCAACTGGTTTTATCCGATAAATATATGTCGATAAATTAGGAGATATTCGGTGGGGAAAGGGGTTAGAATAACCAGTTAGTTATTCGATTCTGCAGTTAGTTATTCAGTTAGCTATTCAGAACAGCGCCCCCTGGCGTCGGATCCGGAAACTAATGGTGTCATCCGATAGAGCATGTCCAGCATAGTTGATGTACCAAGTATCAAGGTGATACTCGGTCGGGAAAGGGGTTAAAATAGCCAGTTAGTTATTCAGTTAGCTATTCAGAACAGCGCCCCCAGGCGGCGGATCGGGAAACTAATGACGTCATTTGGTAGAGCTTGTCTCCCATAGTATATGTACCAAGTATCAAGGTGATATTCGGTCGGGAAAGGGGTTAGAATAGAGGTACAATTATATCGATCAAATAATGACTGCTCCCCTTCGAATAGCGAACTGCTAACCGCGAACTGCAGACCAACTTCACGAAGGAGATAAATTATGGAAAGGATGCTGAATGTGTATTTCGCCATATTATGACTTTCCAATACAGTTTCTTCCCAGAACTATTAAATTGCAATCGCAAGGGAATACAATTCATATTGTGCACATGATATACACATTCTCATACACATTTTGTACACATTGTATGTACTCTGTATACACACAATATTTTGTCTACAAATAGCACACATTATTGTGAACATAGTGTGAACGCCACTGTGCATGATAGTTTTGAGAGTGTAACGGATGTATGGAGAGCTTATGAAACATTAACACTGGTTTAATCTGGATAAATGCTTAATTATGTACATAATTTTCTCTTGTTAATCAGGAATTTTCGTGATTTCACTTCACAAGCCATTCTAACATGTTATTAAAGATAATACATATGTCTACCCGAAGTATTGGTGCCAATCGTTTGACAAAAAATACATTAACTTCCGCAACAGTCATATTACAGGAGTTAATGGTCACCAATTTCATCATTTTTAACAATTTTAATTCGACATTTCGTATGACGGGCAGCAAACCATATTTACAAAACAATTTTCTGCACATATACAGATCTCTGAACTACTCAATTTTTAGTATTATTTTTTTATTGATTTACGAAGTTGATATTCGTATGTTTCAAGTATATGTATATGTTGTATATTTTATACGTTGTTGAGTTGGTGGGAAAACTGGGACACGGCATGTTATTTTATCCTGGTGCCTATATATCAATGCCATATGCCTATATATTGATGTCTAGAAGAAGGCCTGTATATTTATGAGTCATGTGAGTCAATTGAATATTAGAATGGGGACTCGATGATAGAATATGTGGATTCAGAAGTTTTATATACATGTATAGGTGTTAGGTTATATCCTTGATAGCCATTTGTCTTTCTCCGCTCATGTAGCTGAAATTTGTAGAAAAGCGGCTAGACAGCTGGGTGCTCTTAATAGAGTATCCTATCTCTTGAACACCAATGTAAAATTAAAAATTTCGAAGTCATTTATACAATCTCACTTTCATTTTTGTTCTTTAGTCTGGTTTAATTGCAAACATTCGGATGCAACAAAGTTGGAGAAGCTACAATGCAGCATCCTCGCGAGCCAGTGTATCGATCGATCTATTGGGATCGATACACTGGCTTGGTTAGTTACCCATACGAGTTCTGGATATAAATAGATGAAGGAATTTCCCCTGAATCAACCCAATCAGTGAACGCGCTAAGTTGGTTGATTAGGCCAATCCGCTGCGAGGTATCAGATGTGACAGGTTTCAATTTCATCGCGGGCCGAACTGCTTTGATGTCAAGCGGAAATCGACATCGGAAGTCAAAGCAAAAACCGCAGGCTGGGGATACCGACATGCTAATTCAAAACAAGCGCGGGGGGTGAAATGTACGAGATTGTATAATAGAGGCATCGACTCAAGAACTCATTCGAATCACCAAAAAAGTCAAGGTAAACCCTCTGCGAGGATTTAGGATTTACCTGGACTTGTGAAGATGCAACGCTGAGGCCTCCGCTATGTATCTAATGATTTTAATGCTACATATGAGGAGCTGTTGATAAAATCAGGTTTCTCCTCACTTCTTCTTCATCGCAAACGGCAGCTAGTTACAGAAGTTTACAAGTCCCTCAATTGTGTTAACTCACCTTATGTCCAAGACTTATTTAATATCAAACATATTTCATATAATCTGCGTGCCACTAAGAAATTGAATGTCCCGACAGTGAAAACAACAACACACGGAATACATTCAATCCGTTACCAGTGTGCAATACTCTGGAACCAATTGTCCAATTCCATTAAAACCGCAAATAGTCTGAAAGAATTTAAATTTTTAATAAATAAATTTGATTTCTAGATCTTAATCATCAATCATAAAAAATATTGGTAAATGATAGTTTATCATAATATATCACAATTATTTTACATTGTTATGATCTTAATATATCACACCATATTTTATACAGTATAACACACTGGTCGGTGATATAATCGCACTACATTTTTATGTTCATACCGGTATACCTTGTTAATCTTTTATATGATTTACCACTTAGTGGTTCTGGTCCTAGGGGCCCTGTTTTATTGTTTTCGCGGCCGAGTCGATGATAATAGCTCCAGGGAGAGCTAATGTTGTACTGTTTTACAAATCGACTTTAAATAAAGTTTCTTATCTTATCTTATCTTATATTCATGACCCGGTGTTCCGTCTATTCAGATGTTTTCTTGATCTCGATCGTTTTATGAGCTTTAATACATTTCCCATTGACATATAAGCTTCCTGCATTGCTCCGTTATTCCATGCAGTATGTTTATGCAAATGACTCGGACAACCTGATTTACACCCCAGATGCAAATTTGCTTATTGATCGCAACCCTATTGAAGTTGTCCGATCTTGACATATTTTCTTAAGACAATGTATGCGGTAAAAGTAATTTGTCTGTCCACCATATCAAAATTTATGTTGGACCAGTAGCATATTGAAGATATTCACCTATGTTTTAATACCAAATCACCTGACAAACGTACAGTCAGTGATGGTAACACAGTATTTATCATGATTATTAATAGACGTTCCGGTTTTACTTCACATATGCAAATGTTTATTAAACAGAAAAGAACTAGAAAGATTAGTGACGTTTACTTACTCTTCCAGCCGAACCTCTCAGATAAAATACGGCCAATTATTTCTCATAAATGAATTTCAGCTAGTACTCTCGTCAATGTTTACTGTACTAAACTTGTTGATGGACCTGGTGTTGAAGATAAGTGATTATGGCCTAGTTATAAACATAGTGAAAAATGTGTACTGCTAAACTAACTGCACTGTGACCAATTTCCCTAATTGAATCGACATGTATATGAATCACAACAGACGAGAGGTTATGGGCACACTAGATTATTTTACAGGGGCCGCGGAACCGGTGGGGGCAGAGGGGCTGCCCCCACACTTTTCGAGAATGCAGTGTTATAAGTCCTATCTTAGATAGCACCAGTCCAGCATTTAACATGGCCGATATAGAGTTCAGCCCCCCCACTTTCAAATGTGCTCCGAGGCCCCTGTTTTATGAGCTGGTACTATGTCACTGATACCAAAGTGTTCCGCTGATTGCAAGGTATTCCATAACATTTGAATCAATAACGTCGAGCTAACCGTGCATGTATTATACAATTATTGCATGTTATAGAGTGGGACATCACGATTTGTCAGCTCGAGACAAGTGATGTACAACGAGCGCGGAGCGCGAGTTGTACACCACTGGTCGAGAGCTGACAAATCGTGATGTCCCACTCTATAACATGCAATAGTTGTTTTATTATACCGAATGCCCTATTTGAATAAAATGGGGATTTTATAATCATGTGAATGAGGATGCATGGTACGGTGAAATAAGCATACCGTGTTCAACACTGCGCGACCGCTGTTGATTTCAAAACGCCGTGTCAAGATCAACTGTTCAATCTCGGTTGTTTGGATGAGTAACGTTCGCGATGATCTTACGTAACTTTTCAAAAGATGCCAAATTTATTTCAGTCAATTACCAAATCACATTCACTAATTTCTATCACCAACGGGCCGACGTATACAAGTCAGGTCGACGAAGACATCAATCTTCGTTTCGGGGAGTATGTTGGCGCGCGCACTATGGAAGGCAACTCTTTGGTCCGCCAGATGTCGCCGTGGAATAAACGTTATTATACACTTACTGAACACAAATAAACGAAATAAAAAAATAAAGCAAAAAAAACAAACAAACTCTTTATTTCGCGCACAATTAGTAGTGCTGCGGCTTTGGGCGCAATGATACCTAGTGATGCGGCTGACCTAGTTAAAGCACGTGCGCGATGTTTCAAACAGATTCAGCCGTCTACAGTACCAAGATATTATTTACAGTTCAACATGATAAAACAACGAGGTAGCTATCGGAAGTTAAATGTGCAATTATTGAAGACTGTTCCGCTAAAAAGATTGCTATAATTTCGAGAACACGTTGCTGTAAGAGAAGTGGAACTTGATTGAGAGACTGACTGGGATTGTGGCATTTGAGAAGGAGAATGTGATGGCGGGATTGTTACATTTTCATTACAAACGGACTGAACGTGAACTGAATTTTCTGCGACTTGAGACTGGGACTGAGAGCGGGAATTACCCTGAAGAATTTGTGACAGCTGTTTTTGCTCAGAATGGTCAAATTTATTGCCGTATTCTTGGATACTTGCGAGTGATTTATGACCAGTGATTTGCATCACTTTATGAGGAGCAACGCCAGATTTTACCAGAGTTTGAACCGTGGTTTTCCTGACTGAGTGGTTCGTGATACGACCAGACAAACCCGCTGCTTTAGCTGCATTTTTCATTAACTCTCCCAAGCGATGTTCCCCCATTGGAGTGGGGTAATACCAGATTTGGGATTCTGGACCAAGCCGTTTCTCTGGTATGGGTGTGAGATAGAAGGGGCGGGGCTATCAGCTGTTTTTCTGCATTCTGGTCTGGTCATAGAGTACAGCTTGAAGAAGGGGTTGTGCGAATCATCACAGCCGGTCGGGGCGTCCAGGCGAGGTGGGGTCAGGCGAGAATCATCGCGGTGGCTGCCGTCCCAAGTCTTGCTGTCTCGCTCGGCCCATTTCAAAAACTCTGCTCCGTCAACGTCCTGACCAAGTGTGATGTCACCAAAACGGAGTTTTCTATGTTCATCACGTCCTCTAAAGCCAAATATTTTACCAAAAAAATAAAAAAAGAGAAAATTGAAGACTCTGTGGAGAAGATGATCCGAGCTGCTTAGCTTCAAACAGCCTAGTTTCTTCTTCAGAAGAAAGTGACTGAGCTGCGTTGGACTTCCGACCCAGCAGTCCAGTTTGTAACTAAACTATTGTGGATATAAGCTCGTTGGCTGTTTTTTTTTTGTTTTTTTTTATTTTCAATGAATGTGCACGGCCGTAGTTACCTCTCAACGCTGTTCTTTATAGCTTCAAGGGAACACGGCTCGTACTCGCTGCTATCTTTTTTCCTAATTCCGATGAACATTTCCGCTAGATATTCATTTAGATGAGGAGGGCTTATATTTTCAATCAACCGTGGTTCCCGTCGATTTTCCCACAGCCATCTCTGAACATTTTTGACGTCGCGATTTGTGCTTGTAACTGTGTTCTTCTTCTTTTGTGAATCAATAAAAGCAGACATGTCTGTTACTAATGCGCCTCTACTAGTACTTGGAACTGGTTCAAGACTTTCTAAAGCTCCATTTAACTCTGTGTCAAATAGTGGCTCACACAGTTCTAAAAATTCAGCATCTGTCATCAAATCATCAAAATCGCCAGCTGTGACGGTAGCCATGTTTGCTGTCGTCTGCTTGTTTACAAACAAAAAGTAGTCCGGCATGTGTGTGTGACGTCAGTGACGTCAGAAAAATCTGTATCCAATATGAGAAAAAATATTGGACAGTTGTCGTTTATACATAATATAGTAGGGAGTGGACAGTTAGGTGTATAATAAATGACATTTATTCAACGGTAAGGCAAGATATGACTGCATCATCACTGAACATCAAGTATTGTAGAATGAGAAGTGCCAGGCTGTCAACCAATGAAAACTTTACGAATTTACATGAGATATAATAATACACCTTTTAGCACGGTTATGTGGAATCAACACGCGTCAAGTGCAGGTGTTCATTGGGAGATTCCATTTCACAAGTCGGGTGAGGAAAGGGGCGTCTGCTTTCACATAAGTAACAATTAAAGAAAAACAAAAGTAAATTACAAACAAAGATAAAATTTCTTTCTCAAGCTCAACTGTGGTTTCCAACGTGAAATTGATTAACAAATCGACACAAATAGACATATATCCACGTAATTTCCACACAGCTGACAGTATCACTCCTCATTTGAGAGACCAAATAAACATTGTCACGATGCCAACGGGAGCATCAGTGGACGAGTTTTTCTCAAGAAAGGGGAGAAAGGCTGTCAAAGTTTAAAATAAGTTTTCAATCTTTCATTATAATCTTTGTTGATAATCAATTTTGGTAGTGCAATAGAATAGAAATAATGTTTTCATAGGCGTCTATTAAAACATTATTTCAATTTAAAACAATTAAATTGCTCTTGTGTATTCATGAATGAAAAACATTGCAACCGTATTTTTGGTATTCTTCAATACCTCCATCGTTTACCTGTGCGTTACTCAGGTGAAAATTTGAGTCGTTTTCGAAATATCATAATGTCTGGCCCTTGATCATTTGTGCAGGGAATAACCTATTGTTAACTTAATGCGGCGTGCACAATAGACAAGCCTGGGAACAACAAGCATGTTACATCAAATTTTAGGCTACACAATTGTCTACTGCATTAAAACACGACTCGCTGATCAAAATATTACAAACTTAACTTTCCACTGAGGTTCATAGATGTTCTGATAATCAACAACCGATGTTACTGGGAACCCAGGGTCTGTTTGGCATATATATATGCATGAGAAACAAGAGATGAATATCTTAAACATACACCTTCTATCTACCGTCAATGCTGCGGTCGGCGGTCCAACATTTTTGGAGTGTTGATCCGTCGACAGCAGCATTGACGGTAGATAGGAATACCTGTGCATTCAACCAGAGTTAGTTTTGGAGCTAACAGATTAGCTTTTCTCAAATACAATACAGCCTCTTTTGAAATGCAGCACCTAACCCATGATCATTTGATCTCAGCATTGACTATTTTTAAATTTTACATCCAAATTTCAGAAAGAATCTGAACAGATTTCATTGGAACAGACTGACACACATCAATCAAATCGATTCCTATTGTGACATGCATAACTTTGCTGTATACCAGAAATTGGGTCACACCCATCAACTCGAAATTGGAGTTATAGCACGGAATCAAGAGTTTCAAATGCGGTTCCTTTTTGCTGCATGTGGATAAGGCATACCAAAAAGTGGATGCTAATCTATAACGTGGAGCTGTACGTTTCTTAACAGAGACTAAATAGCAGACATATATACCTCAAAATCATTAGCATTTTTGTTAGCAATAACAATCCACACCTCTAAATGAGGTATTTAAATGATTTTCTTATATGTTTGGGCTTACTAGCCAACTTTTGAGGCTTCTAGTATGCGGTAATTGTTGCTTATACATTAAGTTTGATCACAATCCACAACCCTGGAATTGAGGTATATCACACACAAAGATTTTCAGTGATTTTCTGGGCCACAGCAACCTTGACCTTTGTCCTTAGCAAGCGCCAAATCCGACGTTCTGTATTCAGCCGTCGTCCATACCAGAATTTCGGCTTCAATAATCCATTGGCCTACATCGTATGACATTTACCGCCAATTCTAAATGCGTCTAAAATAAAAATAATACCAACACATGATCGTTTACTACAAGACAGAAGGGGTCAACATTTTTCAATGATGTAGCAAGACATGATGATTTTCTATAAATAAAATCCTAATCCTTTCTTTTCCAGCTCGGTCACGCTTGATTGCGATTATTCATTTGAACAACATGTGGATGTAAAAACATTATATTCGAACAACCACTAGCCGCGGGTTAAGCGAAAATAGACACAGGTTACGAAACGTTGAGCCAGAGATCTTGCTAGCTACAATGGTATTTTGCCGTCAGTGTACGATATTTATCACAGAAGTTGACAAAATTATGGGACGGTTTCTGCAGCAAGTTTCTGCAGCAAATTGTCTGGCGTTGATTAAAATCATCACAGTCTAGCACATGATCTAGCAAATGCTACCAGGTGATATATTTCAACGCCGTATGCAGATTCTTTTGGAATATTGCTATTCAGTCAAAACTATAATCATCTCTCTTTTCGTAGAGTCGATATGAGAGAAAGCGCTGATCTTTCTTGTAAAGGTATAGGTCCAGATATCATATTTCATCTGGGCTATTAGTGGTTCCCTTCAAATCCATTGAAGGGTTGAGAGGTGGGGAGGGGGGTAAATATCCTTCACAGCGTCGCTAATGCAGGTATTATCCAGAGTGAGGAGATTATCTGATGAATGAGAAGGAACAGTCTTTGGAATGGTTATATTTTGACAATATCTGCCAGTAGGCCTATTCATACGAGGACAGATATAGGTTTGGCAAAAGGGGATTGTACTCATCGGGATACGCTGTTGGTATATGTTCCAAAATTTCACATAGATATTGTTAATGAGAAATTCAAGCAATTCTGTACTATAAAAAAATAAACAACCTAAGAATGATATCCTTTACGTGCAGTAGCTAGCCTTATGACTGCAATTAGGTACACGACACATCGTCTCTCTTTATAATTTATCAAATCACAAAAATGCGACTACAAAAAGAAAACTGTCACAGATATAGACCAGACACAAACGGCGAACGGACATACGGAATCGTTATTATGAAATACGTTCGTTATTTGGTAAGGTATGAAAAGAGAGCTCTGACAAATGTTATCAGCTGATATAATGACAAAGTTCGAGAAAATTAGACTATACTATTCTTTGAAATATACAACAGACAATCTCAGTCACGTGTTGGGTTGTGCGTGTTCATGAGAACACACTGTAAGGTTGAGTCAATCAATAGTCACATGGACATCAAGAACCTCCATAACATAGTTGCATATGTCTATCAGCTTCAGGAATGTGTAGTCAAATGAGCTAATATAGTATGGTTGAATAAATTAAACATCTTCTCATCCCATAACCTCATATATTCTGAGAGCTTACATCATAACACACTCATTACACTTGTGAAGCACCTAGTAACCAAGAGAATGGTTCTTGTGTCCCCCGATATGTGCCCCATCTTTATTTACTAAACTATTTATTGCTTAAACTTAGTATTCTTTAATAAAATTATAGTAGAGTGGAAATAAGTGGAACTGGCTGGCTAAGTAAAGGATATGTGACTGCATTAAGCCCAGAGCAATGTCAGAATGCTGGCATGTACGCTATTTGAAAGTTCATTTTATCTGACGAGATTGACTCGGGCTATCAAAAAAACGATATGAGCGTCTATTCCGTCATTCAATAATCAGACGTCTTCGATTAATACCTAATAAACATGCTAGTTTGCCGCAAGAGAGAAGCGGGCAACAGTTTTGAATGATGACGACAAGAACAATATCAAACTTGTGTCGCTGATCAGTATTCTTAAATCTTTTTGAGATTTTCCTAAAAAAAGTTGTTATCTAGATAATGATGTATCTGTCACGCTTTGATTGTTATTGCTCGTTATTGAACGTCATGAAGATATTAAAGTACATGAGTTCATACGGGCCCCGAGTCCTGGGTTATGCGGATTAAGACAGTTAAAGTTATGAAACGTATCGCCAACGATCCTGCACACTACACTCCTATTTTGTAATCAGCGTGTGATATGGTTTGGTTGGTTTGGTTTGATTGGTCACTCCATCGTATTACAATGGGCACACGTCATACAGAGTATGCCGTACAAACCGTTCCCCCACACCGCCCTACACATGCTCCCTCCTACCAATGACGCATAGCCATCGGTAATTCCCCATTACATCTTCTTTACATCTGTATCCATATCATCTACCAATGACGCCTATGTATCGCTAAAGTTCATAAACTTTGAGTGGAGGCGCTCGAGTATGGTTGGCGCTAGTGGACAAAATTTCACAAATAGCCCTCGGGCTAATTCGATTTAATCCTAGGGCTAATTCGATTTAATCCTAGGACTAAATCGACCAATCGTAATACATTTCCTAAACCCCGGATTACATTCATTTAGCTCTGGGACTGAACGATTTAGCCCTCGGGCTTGAATATTTAACCCCTCAGACTGACTGAATTAATCTTCGATCGGATTATTTAACCCGCGGACTAAAAGCATTTAATCCTAGGTCCAATTCGATTTAGTTAGGGCTAAATTGACCAATTGTGATACATTTCCTAAACCTCGGGTTATATATATCTAGCGCTCGGTCTGAACAATTTAGCCCTCGGGGCTCGAATATTTAACCCTCGGAGTCATTGAATCAATCCTCGGACTGAATGATTTCACCCGCGGATTAGATGATTTAGTCCGAGGATTGGATTATTTAGCCCGCGGGCTAGATTGTCCAATCAATTGTGCGTTTCTAGACCGCATATTAATCAAGAGCAAGATTAGAAGATGGCCACGTGGTATAAAGTTGGCGCGTTTGTTCATTTTGATCCTTGCATATTTGTTCGGCTGTCAGTCTCAGACCCCAAATGACTGCCAGTTGTCAAGTAGTAACACTTTGACATGATAACAGTAAAGTGTAAACACATACGTATGGGTTAAATCCTGCTTGTGTTTGCTTTGCATTGAGAGCAGCTGGATAAGCTATCATCGGTTTTACGGCGGTAATGTGCTCTTTTATATAATTCCGAAATTTGGGCTGTTGAGATATTCATGAAAGTTCCCCAATTGAAAGCGTGCATACCAAGTTTTGCAAGTTTACTCTTGGGGTGAACAAAAAGGCATGTAATGCTGCTGTACGAGCAGAATTGGGCAGAATTCCCATGGCACTACAAGCCAAGATTAACGGGAATACTGGTGTAGGGTTGTTAATTTGCCTAACTCCAGGCTTGTGAAATATGCGGTCTAGAAACGCACAATCGATTGGACAATCCAGACCTCGGGCTGAATAATTCAGCCCCCGTGCTAAATCATCTAGTCCGCGGGTTAAATCATCTAGTCCGTGGGTTAAATCATTCAGTCCGAGGATTGATTCAATCACTTCGGAGGTTAAATATTCAAGCCCGAGGGCTACATCGTTTAGTACGAGAGCTAAATGTATATAACCCGAGGTTTAGGAAATGTATTATAATTGGTCAATTTAGACCTAAGTGAATCGATTTAGACCTGGGTTAAGTGCATTTAGTCCGCGGGCTAAATCATCTAGTCCGCGGGTTTAATCATTCAGTCCAGGACTGGATCAAATCAATCCGAGGGCTAAATCATTTAGTCCGATAACTAAATGAATATAATCCGGGGTTTAGAAAATGTATTACAATTGCTCGATTTAGCCCTAGGATTAAATCGAATTAACCTGAAGGCTATTTGTGAAATTTTGTCTACTAGCGCCAACCATACTCGAGCGGTAGTATAGCCCTCTTCCTCAAACACTTGCGTGGCGTTGATAAGAATCGTCACATTTCACACAAGAACTAGCAAATGCTACATATGTATACGCCATATGCAGCTCCCTCTCGAATATTACTCTCCATATTACAGTTCGTTTAGACGAAGGCCGATATTTAACTTCCAGTCTAGTGCTTTGTCAACCCATGCACGAATATTCTGTTAGTCCCAGACGTAACATAAGATCGCAAAACTGAACTTGATCATATACTAGACTTGAGTTTTATCAAAAATCACCATAGCCAGAGATATACAACAATCTGCGTCCTCAAGAAATATAATACCACCCAAAATCTCTAAAGTATGTCAAGATATAGCGTATTTTCGGTTGTATCGTCCAGTGAAGATAATCGAAACATCCCAAGATCGGCTTTTCTTGAAACTCAACTACTTAGATCAAGGACCGGACATTATTAATTTACCTCGAATCCTGAATGATCCAGAGGTACGCAATACTGTATCAAACTATTTTAAGTTCACAGAACCTCCTTGCATATAAGTAAACTAAATATATAGCCACCAAAATATTCAATTACTCTAATGCTGTCAAGGAGTGTAACTGAAACTTATACACGTCGGGGAGCTATAGTTGTGATTGTGAATCGTCGAACTTTATCTATACACCATGCAAACATGTTGTGACTGGTGACCTTGATGTGGTGAGTGATAAGGACCTAAGATTACTCCTGATGAAGGGACCTAAATATAGAGAGCCGAGAAATATAAATCTGAAGGCCGACCAGAAGATAGTCATGTCTGCTTTGGAACAGTACGTTATTGATTGGTCTAAGCGAGAAAAAGTTGAACCTACAGTACTCGATGATTGGCTGGACCTCACCAAGAGCAAGGTCGTTGAAACAATCCGCCTTATTGACAGAAGTACCCTTCCGCAAGCAAAACAAGTACTGAGAAGCCCCAATTCGCAAGAAGTTCTAGCAAATCTCCAGAGTAAATTCGTCCCAAAATGCACAAATCACCATACAAAGCTAGATTCATAGCTGGTTCTAGAAGCTGCACCACCAAGCTTCTTTCAAACCTGTTGACGAGGGCCCTTCAGGAGGTAAAAGCATTTTGGGAAAGGTATTGCGCCACTATTTCTAAAAACTCTGGCGTTGAATGCATGTGGATATTGAAAAACTCAAAATGTCTTACGGAAGAACTTGATGCTAAAGGTTACATACCGTATACACATGTAAACACATGGGATTTCTCGACTCTCTATTCCACAATCACTCATCAGGACCTTATTGACCGTCTAAGTTCATTAACACTATCTGTGTTCAAGAAAAGTGATCGTAGATATATTAATGTCGGAAGCCATACAGCACTCTTTAGCTCTACTACATACAAGGGATATCATTCATGGGATGTTCCTTTGTTTATAGAGTTGCTTGAATTTCTCATTAAAAATATCTATGTGAAATTTGGCAACACAATATATCAACAGCATGTAGGTATTCCAATGGGTACTAATTGTACACCCCTATTGGCTGACCTATATCTGTTCTCTTATGAATATGACTATATGCAGGCGCTTAAAAAAACCGATCCATTCAAAGCCCGTTCCTTCTCATTCACTAAACGCTATATAGACGATCTTCTCGCTGTGGATAATCGCTATATAAATGACGCAGTGAAGGATATATAGCAACCTTCACTGGATTTGAAGGAAACTACAGATAACCCTACAGGCACATCGTATTTAGACCTATATCTCTATAAAAATGAAGCGGGCCTTCTCTCTCGTCGACTGTATGACAAAAGAGATGACTACAATTTCGACAACGTAAACTATCCCTTTCTGGACAGTAATATTCCAGTGGGACCTGCATATGGCGTATACATATCACGCCTAGTAGCATTTGCTAGATCCTGTGTTAAATATGCCGATTTTAATCAACGTCACAAAACATTGTTGCAGAAACTTATAAAACAGGGCTACACCACCAAGCGACTCCACTCAAAGTTTCTCAAATTTGGCGATACATATCGCATGCTGCTAGCAAAATACCAGCGTAGCGTGCAAGATCTATGGCGTTACGTTTCGTAAGTTGTGTCTAATTCCGCTTAACCCGGGACTAGGGGCCGTATGAACCCATGTACTTCAAGATCCTCATGGTACTCATATGAACAGTCACAATCAAAGCGTGACTGAGATATATCATACTTTAGATGACGACTTTACAACGAATATTATGGATTAAGAATACTGATCGGCGATACGGATTTGATATTTTTGGAACATCATGATGTCTTGCCGGCATCATTGAAAACTGTTGACCGCTTCTCTCTTGCAGGAAACAAGCCTATGTTTATGTATACTATGATTGTCTTTTTGAATTTGGTGCTAATACTGTTATATGGAATATGCAATACGTCTTTGGATTATGGACGCGGATATTCTCTAATGGACGACGGCTGAGTTATGAATGACGGACAGACGCTTGTAATTATGTCGCCCCACATAGCTGTGAGGCCTCATTCGGGCGTTAACTAGCGGAGTCTTGTGATACGGCTGGTGAGTTTCAGTGCCTAACTGTGAAACAAACTTCGAAAATAGCCTCACCCAATGGGTGTGCTGTGTGACTGGCCGATATTAAGGGGCTGTGCCAGGCAATAAATTATTTTCTTGGTCTGATATCGTATCTAAGTCAAATGAGATTTTTTTATCTTGAAGCTGAATTATGAGTCCTGAATTCTTTCCGCGTTGGCATTCCATACTCGACTATTATATGAAGCATAATCATATACTAATGTGGCTTTTACGGTATCGTATAAAGCACTGCACTGTGGGGTGACGTTTTGACTTGATAACATGAAAAGTGATAGGGTGTGTTCAAAAGTGTTCAATAAAATGAAGCATACTATCTGATGCCATCCTCAATCCGCTTGTTCTACGACGTCACATTACGTTGTGGCAGCGGTGAATACCAAATCCACAGACGTTCCCGATGACCCCATTGGATGTGTATAAGTGCGGTTCAATTGGTCAATGTCGGGGAAGGTTTCTGCATAAAACAAACTAGCTGAAAATGCCCTGAGATAGATCAGAATGGGGACACTGATAATTAAGAAAATACGAGCTGCTTGAAACAGAGAAAGTAATACAGATTTAAATGTATCATCACGTGGCAGATGAAATCGCTTGTTTCCTTTTACCTTTTTATGCTAACACCTTAATTATTGATTATTATCTATAAACTAGCAATGTGTATATACGTGATTTATACATACCCATCAAAGGTTTTTCTGTATAGGTTAGTAATCTGACGGTCCAGTTGGTGTTTTATCTACTTTCCAAATAATACAATGCAATCTCATCGGGCCATGCCATCAACCATTTACTTGCATGACAGATGGGGAGAGTGATCCAAGATGTTTCTTTGTCTTCCGTTAATCGTGAGATATGTAGGCGGTGGAAAATATTGACGAGGAAAGCCTACTTCGGCACCTCACTCAGACTTGTAAACGGAGGATTCTAAGAAGTAGCCTTGTTATATCAGCCACGCTTTTATTGCTACTGTTCCTGTAGAAACCATGAAGTAACCACACAGCACCTAAAATTGGCTTAAGCGGAAGCTCAGACCAGCTCAAATAAGTGATTCGTTTGATGTTAATGGATGAACATCTAGGGCGTCTGATGGCGTAAGCACATCAACATGGTCTCCAAAAAAATGGTAAATGCTAAATTACCCATAAAAAAAACATCCTAAAATGCTCGACGTCGTACGGTAAATTTGCTGCCAAGACAATAAATCTACATATATTTGTCAAATGACATGTACTGAGAGCGGTTCCCGGGCATCAACAGTTCACCAGCAGAATCCTCCCATATACAAATAATAAATTGGTAGAGGTCGGAAAACTTGACGTCTGGCGTCTAGAAAGCAACTACATGGTGTCACAGGATAGCCTCTCTCGAAACCTCCCATTCAGACTAGAATACGGTGGATTCTAAGGCGTAGCCTCGTTATCTCGGTCGCGCTTTTATTGCAGGTCTTCAAGTGAAATCTATGAAGAAATCACAAGGTCACTAGCTTCGGCTTAAGCGGAATTAGATTCGCTAGCCAGGGAGGTGTGATGACCATATCAGTTCAAATAAATGATTCATCAGATGTTAAAGGATGAACACCAAGGGCGTCGGATGGAGTAAACACCTCAACATTGCGCAAACATTGTAAATGTTAAATACATAGAAAAAAGCTAACCTGTAATTACAAGCGTCTAGTCCGTCATTCATAATCCAGCCGTCGTCCATTAGAGAATATCCGCGTCCATAATCCAAAGACCTATTCCATATTCCATATAACAGTATTAGCACCAAATTCAAAAAGACAATCATAGTATACATAAACATAGGCTTGTTTCCTGCAAGAGAGAAGCGGTCAACAGTTTTCAATGATGCCGGCAAGACATCATGATGTTCCAAAAAATATCAAATCCGTATCGCTGATCAGTATTCTTAATCCATAATATTCGTTGTAAAGTCGTCATCTAAAGAATGATGTATCTCAGTCACGCTTTGATTGTGCCTGTTCATATGAGTACCATGAGGATCTTGAAGTACATGGGTTCATACGGCCGCTAGCCCCGGGTTAAGCGGAATTAGACACAAGTTACGAAACGTAGCGCCATAGATCTTGCACACTACGTTCGTATTTTGCTATCAGCATGCGATATGTATCGCCAAATTTGAGAAACTTTGAGTGGAGGCGCTTGATGGAATAGCCCTGTTTTATAAGTTTCTGCAACAATGTTTTGTAACGTTGATTAAAATCATCACATTTAACACAGGATCTAGCAAATGCTACTAAGCGAGATATGTATACGCCATATGCAGGTCCCACTGGAATATTACTATCCAGAAAGGGATAGTTTACGATATCGAAATTGTAATCATCTCTTTTGTCATAAAGTCGACGAGAGAGAGAATGCCCGCTTCATTTTTATAGAGATAGAGATCTAAATAAGATGTGCCTGTAGGGCTATCTGTAGTTTCCTTCAAATCCAGTGAAGGTGGATATATATCCTTCACTGCGTCATTTATATAGCGATTATCAACAGCGAGAAGATCGTCTATATAGCGTTTGGTGAATGAGAAGGAACGGGCTTTGAGTGGATCGGTTTTTGAAAGCGCCAGCATATAGTCATATTCATAAGAGAACAGATACAGGTCAGCCAACAGGGGTGCACAATTGGTACCCATTGGAATACCTATATGCTGCTGATATATTGTGTTGCCAAATTTCACATAGATATTTTTAATGAGAAATTCAAGCAACTCTATAAACAAAGAAACATCCATGAATGATATCTCTTGTATGTAGTCGAGCTAAAGAATGCTTTATGGCTTCCGACATTAATATATCTACGATCAGTTTTCTTGAACAGATACTATTAATGAACTTAGACGGTCAATAAGGTCCTGATGAGGGATTGTAGTATGGAGAGTCGAGAAATCCCATGTGGATACATGTCTGTACGGTATGTGACCTTTAGCATCAAGTTCTTCCGTAAGACATTTTGAGTTTTTCAATATCCACATACATTCAACGCCAGAGTTCTTAGAAATAGTGGCGCAATACCTTTCCCAAAATGCTTTTACCTCCTGAAGGGCCCTCGTCAATAGGGTTGAAAGAAGCTTGGTGGTGCAGCTTCTAGAACCAGCTATGAATCTAACTTTGTATGGTGATTTATGCATTTTGGGAGTCCAGTATAGTTTTGGTATGTCATTATGATTGGTTGGAAGACAAATACCTCTTTCCCTGAGAAACTTTTTGTGATTGTTAAATAAATCTTCCAGAGTAAATGCAGTTTGGGGGTAAGTAGATGTATTTGATGAAGATATGTCTACACTCAATTCTTTAACCAGCACCTGGTAATAGTAATATTTACATATGAATATTATATTATTCGGAGCTTTGTCTGCTGGGACTATGACGAATTTACTCTGGAGATTTGCTAGAACTTCTTGCGAATTAAGGTTTCTCAGTACTTGTTTTGTTTGGGGAAGAGTGCTTCTGTCAATATGGCGGATTGTTTCAACGACCTTGCTCTTGGTGAGGTCCAGCCAATCAGCGAGTACTGTAGGTTCAACTTTTTCTCGCTTAGACCAATCAATAACATACTGTTCTAATGCAGTCAGGACTATCTTCTGGTCCGCCTTCAGATTTATTCTTCTTGGCTCTCTATATTTAGGTCCTTTCATCAAGAGTAATTTCAGATCCTTATCACTCACCACATCAAAGTCACCAGTCACAATATGTTTGCATGGTGTATAGATAAAGTTCGACAATTCACAATCACAACTATAGCCTCCTGACGTGTATAAGTTCCAGTCAAACTCCTTGACAGCATTGTAAACCTGTAATTCCCGACGTCGTGAGGCAAATTTCCCAGCAATACAATAAATGTACATATATTTGTCAAATGACATATACATAGAGCGAGCCTCATAGATCAACAGCCCACCAGCGGAATCCTACGATATACAAATAATAAATTGGAGAAATATTTAAGACGTTGGGTAAATTAATGAAGTTTGGTGACTAGAAAGCAACAATATGGCTCCATAGGAAAGCCTCCCTCGGCACCTCACATTCCGACTAGAATACGGAGGATTCTAGGACGTAGCCCTGGTATCCCAGTCGCGTTTTTACTGCTACTGCCCATGTGGAAACTATGAAGTAACTACAAGGCCCCTAGCACAAGTTTAAGCTGTGACGTTTGGTGGTATATCACTGTTTTACAAGTTTCTGCAGTCAAATTATGTGGCGTTGATTAAAATCTTCACAGTCTGCACATGATCTAGCAGATACTACCAGGCGAGATATGTGTACGCCGTATGCAGATCCTTCTGGAATATTGCTATCCAGATATGGGTAGTTAACTATGTCAACATGTTGTCTTTTTTCGTGGAGTCGAGGCAAGAAACAACCATGGTCATTCTAGCAAAGGTATAGGTCCAGATATGATGTTTCATCCGGGCCCAAGGTCAAGGTCGTTCAGTCTGAAATAATACAGAATCTTCAGGTCTGTGGAATGTGACCAAGTCTCAAGTATATCATCAAGTCATCGCAGACTTTTTCATTTTGAGACGTGATCTGTCAATTATAGACTGTACATTGTGTCCATTACATATATCTTAATTAGGTGAGTAGAGACAATCTGTTGGTTTTGTGGTCAAAAGGTTAAGGGTATTTGAATCCCTAACCAAGGCAATGCTGTAGTTTGGGAAAGCTCATTGTTATGCTCCAAAATGAAATATGTTTGCTGTGTGGGCGTTTACCGAAGTAAAAGTTGGGTCTTGCTTGATTTGGTGCTATAATGCTGTACGAATTAGGTCTGCATTTGGATGCGGAAATTCTTCAACGGACGACGGCCAAAATTTGCATGACGAACTAGACTCTCTCTACGTAGAAAAATTATGAACAGTAGAATCGCCATGTCGTGTTTTACATGCCATGAATTTTAATCATAAAATAGCTTTGATCCTCTGAATAAATCGACATAATCATAGAAGCATCACTTTGTCATCGAATGCAAAAATTACCCTGCCGTGAGGAACATCCTTTTTGACGCCATCGTGAACACAATCCCAATTTTGGGACATTGACTCCTCTAAAGAAGTTCATATATTTATATATATAATGACATGCAAGGGTGGCGACATGCTGAATTACAAGCGTCTGGTCCGTCATTCATAATTCAGCCGTCGTCCATTAGAGAATATCCGCGTCCATAATCCAAAGACCTATTCCATATAACAGTATTAGCACCAAATTCAAAAAGACAATCATAGTATAGATAAACATAGGCTTGTTTCCTGCAAAAGAGAAGCGGTCAACAGTTTTCAATGATGCCGGCAAGACATCATGATGTTCCAAAAATATCAAATCCGTATTGCTGATCGGTATTCTTAATAGGTGACTAGAAAGCAACAATAGGTGATCTGCTCGCCTGGTATGACATGAGATTTGTCCTCCATAATTAAATGTGATTGCATTTGAATTACTTATTACTCACCTTTGACGACTGTGTATGATGTTTCTGTTTATTTTTGTAGTTGTTCGACTTCTATGTGTTTTTTTTATTCTGTCCCAAATGGGATGGTCAGTACAATAAAGAACATTATCTTATCTTTTAGATATACACATTTGGTTCCACACTATTCATTTCAAATTTATATAATCAGATAAACATACAAGTGTAACCATATATCCCCAAATATATCTATATTCAGTTCTTACACTTACTCGGTCTTTTAATGTAAAGGAGATGTTAAAATATCGAGTTAATGGCTGCTACCTTTCCTATCTGTAATAACGATTTCTCTCTCACACACACACATGTAACGGTTGAACGTTTGCAGAGCGTAACTTGACTATGTATCGTGATCCTGCTAAAGAATTGGAAAACCCCTCTAATTGTACCGTGTGATGAGATGTAGGCAATCGTAGCGAGAATGGAGTTCCCTTTATAACACGCTTACCAGAGCAGGATAAAAAGTAACATTATAGAATGGAAATCTGTTCCAGTTTAAAGAACTGTAATTTCGCTATGAGAGATGATCTTTCATAGCGGGCGGAACGTCTCCGTTCGTGGGGAATCGACAGTCCGAGGTGCGGAGAGTGTACAGAGTATATAAGAGCCGCAGACATTTTTAGTGAGAGAGAGGAGCAAATATCGTCTGGATCAAGCACGGAAGATACGGAATGAGCTGTATTATTTTGGCTCGCTTTGCGACCGGGTCGGAAAGCCAGATATTTCGGCTTAATTAAATGATTGTACATTTCTTAGCTAGTATAACCTCTGTAATACGCTGCAAATCCAAGTGAAATTGCCGACTTAATTGCATTTTCCGTTTGAAATAATGTTTTTGCGTTTGTACTAGAAATGTAGGGAACACGACAGAGTGGGAAACCGACTAACGTGTTTATGATAATCTGGGGCTATATTCTTCAATACTGTAACCTGACATAAATTACCGAGTGGCCTTGGGTGCTATTTGTGTTCTAATATCAGTATAGAATAGGGAATTAGGTCGATACCAGTAGATCTTATGACATTAGCACTGTATTACTGAACAACCCGTGCTGTGGGACGTGTCAGTTTAATTCAGCTTCCGGTGTCATCGGTCGTGAAGCGATATTCGACGTTAGTATGGGATTCGCCCCACAATCAGATTACAGATAGATACACTACACCTACATAAATACTAGGGCCGATCTCTCCTACCGAAATAAAACCAACAAATGGTGCAGCCTGTCAGGTCGCGACCGGGTCGCAGAGGGTCGCGACCTGGTCGTAAAACAGTCGCGACCGGGTCGTAAAGGGTCACAACCACGTCCCAGAGGGTCGCGACCGGGTCGCAGACGGTCGTATAATCGCTCTACGGGCGTTAAAGATACTACAGCGATCGCAGGCGGCACTGGGAGACGGGGCACAGCAGAAACGAACTTCTCCTCTCGAAATACGTCGATAACTCGTGAAATCTGTGAGGTCATCGATCGTAAAGGGTCGTAAAAGGTTGTGACCGAGTCGCAAAGGTCTCGACCAGGTCGCAGAGAATCGCGACCATCGTTGTACAGATATGAACGTGGTTACAATGATGGCAGACGCGATTATAACACAATATATAACCAAGTAAATATCGTGACGGCTATACGGGACGATCTGCATGTTTATTCTTACCTGAACGGTCGTCGTGAAGTCGTGCATCAACGGATCGTGTCTATAGAAGGAGCACAACAGCCGTGAGGATCGAGATGCTGAGCTATGCTTACCTGTGAGGGTGAAGCAGTCCGGTGAGCCGACAAAGTTAGGGTCGGGCTCCGACTAGTGGTAAAGAAGACGTACGGGCCGCCACATCCGTGGAGAGGCTGCAACGTCTGGGGTGTTATATACAGGGTGTATCAAAAAAAACGGAGTCCTAGTACGATGACATATTTTTCATTGAGCAAAGGAGAAATCTATTTTTTTTGTTGATTTGTCATCAAGACCGACCCTTTGGGAATGACCAGCTGAACAATTCAATGATCTGTGATCAAGCATGTTAGAACAATAGCTATTCTTCAATTATGAGTGAAATGTGACTTGCGCCAGATTTGGTTTACATCATTCGTCTGCCCTTGAAAGAAAAGAAATACGGTGTACAAATGAAATGTCTTTTATCCACTCTGAATTCATTGACATTTTGAAAACAAAACGGTGTACAATTAAAATGTCTTTTAAATGTTACCTAAAGTCCAGGGTGTACATCACGCCTCCAGCAGATCTCAATGACCTGGAACAGCGCATCATAACAGAAGTTGACAACCTGAGGCACTTATCAGACGGGCCGTGGCGGCAATGAATGAACGTGCGGGTACCTGCATCCAGAGAAATGGAGGGGACACGTTGAAGATTGAGATTCAATTGTCTGTTAAAAAGACATTTGAATTGTACACCTTTTTGTTAAATTCAGAGTTAAAAGACATTTTAATTGTACACCGTTTTGTTTTCCAAATGTCAATGAATTCAGAGTGGATAAAAGACATTTCATTTGTACACCGTATTTCTTTTCTTTCAAGGGCAGACGAATGATGTAAACCAAATCTGGCGCAAGTCACATTTCACT
>JAVTVY010019337.1:0-75591 GCA_036873755.1 Hanleya hanleyi | reverse complement strand
TTATTTCTAATTTGCCTGTATATGCCAGTAGCCCACTGCCATTGAAAGCTCTCGCACGATCCACGCCGTCATGTATATTTCTAGTGCATATACTGCATTCTCAACTTGTACCACCAAGTAGTAGAGAATGGGAAGAACAACAAGTGCTTCTGTTGAAGGTTGGGGGGATGGAGGGAGTGGTTGTGGAGGTCACAGTCGGAGCCTGCTCCCAAACTGTCACGAGGTTCAGTCAAGCTCCGACTTTTGCTTTCGAACCAAAGTGACCTCCGCAACCTTCCACAAAAACACTTTGTTTCTAGGAAGTTGTGATTTTCTCCACATTCTCTACTACTGTTGCACATTAATCACACTAATGGGCCCCCTACCTATATATTTTGACCTTCAGTCTTCTGAATAATTTATGTTTTAATAAACTGTTAGCTTTATTGTCTGTTCAGTGATTGTGTGTGCCATTAGGCTGTCTTTTGAAATAGAGGTGGAATATCAACGGGACTTAAACCTACCTTCCCCATCTTGTCTTTGGTAGCCTCCATGGCGGCTTTAACTCCTAGACCTGCAGCCACTCCTACCTCGGCGATCAAATTATGACCACAGGCGTGTCCGATCTCCGGCAAGGCGTCATACTCACAGAATATTACCACGTGAGGTCTGGCATCTTCTTCCCCGAATGTTGCACAGAATGCCGTCTTCAAGCCCTTGTATTGTCGTTCCACTTTAAATCCTTGATTTTCTAGAAAGTCTGTAAGAATTTCATGAGCATGGTGCTCCTCGTATTTTAATTCGGGATTTCTCCAAATTTCTTGGCTGAGAGAATTCAACTCTGTGGCTGATTTGTCCACAGCTGAACCAGCAACTTCATAAATGTTAGACATCCTGCTTTGTCAAGAGCGAGATCACCTTCAATCACCGAGTGTACCTTTTATATTGATATGACGATGCATTTGAGACAAATTGATCTCACGTGACCCAGGTGTATATATCCGTAGGCTACGTTATCACACACACCTGTAGCGTACGGTGCCTCATCGATTTTTTAGTTTTTCCCATTTGATTAATACTTTTTCTGATTTCTCGGCGGTTTTCTCCATTTTCCCCCTATTTTCTACTAAAATTTTGCAGTTTATTACTAAATTTCTTAAATTTTCTCTCATCCCTAGTAACGTCGTTACAATTTCTTCATCCTTGTTTTCAGCGAATACCGAAATAAATTCTTGGAAACGTTTACACAGCGTGGTGGAACCGTTCAAATCACAGTGGAAACGTTTTAACCCTGGTGCAAACGATTTGATCGCGAGTGGTGTAAACGTTTCCGAGAATTTACTTTGGTTTTTGATGAAAAACACTGATGAAAAAAATTGAGGCGAAGAAATTCTGTGATAACGATAGAAATTGTTTGAAGAAAATAGATAGAGAAATTCCCGAATAATAAGAACAAAAGTATTTTAAAAAATGGAAAAAACGGGGGGGAAAAAATCAAAAAAAATCGATGTCTCCTATATGGGCTACCATAGAAACAGCATAAATAAAAATAACTGTGTTGATGTGTCAGTGATAGATGGCTTCGTTTCAAGAGAAAGGTGATTTATGTCAACCTGCACATATCAAGATCAGGTCCATGTGTAGGCACAGTACGTCATTAAAGTGGAACGCGGGGCAAACGTTTTGCCCGGAGACCTATCTTTACCTTTTTACTGTGAATAACTGTGGTACTTTATCAATTGGAAAATGTGAACAGATTTTTCTCTACATGCTCGCCATATCTCTACAGGATCCACAATTTGGCGATAAAAATACGAAAACTTCGTTTTCTGCATAGAAATGCCGATATATGGATGCATTGGAAGCAAAATCAATATTTTATGTGCAAAAGTAGCGCTAGAACAGTGACAACTGGCATACGTGTAAAACTTTATCTCGCAGTCGCGTAATCAAACACATCAAATTGCAGTTTGAGAGTACAGTATTGAACACAGATAAAAAAAAATCATTATATGGAATATGTTGATAACTGGAGAAAGAGAGCTCCATCATAGTATCTTTTGAGGAATCAAATAAAACGTACATGTTTCGTTCCAATTGGACATACAAACGCTCTTTAGAACCCGCTACCATTTATCTCTCACCAGCGACACTGGCTGACCAGAGCAGTGATGAGTGCAACACGAACTAGCGCGGAAAAATGAAAAGCATTCACCAATTTAACGCTAGAAATTGGGGTCATATCATGAATATGTCGCACCAAAGTTGATCTGAAAACATGAAAAACAACAACTCAACGACTGTGAACTCTCGACAGTGAGTATTCATTCACATTCTGATTAAATTACAAGGACAACACCACCGTCGAAGCTCCGCACAACAACAACGACCGTTAAATCTAAATGAGCTGGCTATAAATTATCGTAACCATTCGCTTTTGCTAAATGAAAATTGTGCTTTTTGGGTAGACATGAACGAAATTAAGGGCGAATGCAGATTTTATTTGAAATAAGAGTATTTCGTGCAAAGAGGAACAGCTGCGTGTTCAACCAGGGAGGACAAAAACAACCAGCGCATCAGTCCTGCGTGTGTCAGTGAGTGTAATCGACCGTGCTTTTCTGCCGGCGGGGGAAGGGGGTGTTGACGGGTCGGCATGGAAATCGTTTATTTGGAGGACAAACTGACAAAATTCGTTAGATCTGCTGGATGCCATCGAAACTAAACCCCAGTGCTGCACACAGTGCAAGATACCCGACCACAGTGCAAGAAAGAAGTTCGCTTACAGATGCAGCACGTGTGCGATTTGTTGACAGCAAATTAGTCCGTGAGTGACGTCAGGGTGAAAATATTCAATGTCTCAGTGAACCTTTAGTCGAAAAGCCCCACAAAATCTCAATTATTTCAATATTTCCAAACATCCAGAATAAATATAGTACAAATATGTAATAAAAAGGAAATCAACTGTTCCTGGACGAATACCATAAATATTTCATCTCGATGAAATATTACGGCACCATACCATGAGAGTAGAGTTTTTTTGAGTGCTGCCTCCTGGCTCTTGTTAATGTTGTGAATATATTATCCTGGTATGATCCACAACCAGACCTTGGTTTTTGTGATTATCAAACATTTCCTAAAATATGTGTAATTTAGGGTAATTACATACGTTATTATCCCAAAATTTAAGTCTTTGTGGTCATCAAACGTTATACATATCTCGCCTAGTAGCATTGGCTAGATCGTTAAATGTGGTATATATATCGCATGCTAACAGCAAAATACGAGCGTAGCGTGCAAGATCTATGGCGTTACGTTTCGTAACTTGTGTCTAATTCCGCTTAACCCGGGGATAGGAGCCCTATGAACCCATATATTTCAAGATCCACATGGTGTTCATATGAACAGACACAATCAAAGCGTGGCAGAGATACACCCTACTGTAGATAACTTACGGATATGATATTTTTGGAACACGATGATATATTTCCGGCATCATTAAAACCCGATGACCACTTCTGTCTTGCAGGAAACTAGCCTATTTTTATGTGTGCTATGATTTATTTTTTGAAGTTGTTGCTAATGTTGTTGTAAGAACTAGGTCTTGGATTATGGACGCGGAAGTTCTGACGACGGCTGAATATTAGTGATGCACTAGACGCTTGTATTTTTTACCTTTATCCTTACACATACATATCATGTAGTGGAATTTCCGACAAATAGCTTTGACCCATTTCCACCTCAACATTTTGACAACAACTTGATCGTTTTGACCATTGATTTAAATGCAATCCCCCACTTGCACACGTTAATTTTTTAACATAGAGCTGAGCTGATATCACCGACAGGTGCACCGGGACGGCGTTCACTTAGCGATTCTTTCATTCTCTCTCTCTTCTCCACCTCTTTAACCAAGAAAATGTTTTAATCAATGATAAGTGGTCTATTAACCCTATCTGGCCTGGGCTTTTTGGGGCATATCCTGGCCTGGGCCCCCCTAATTATTTGTTCTTACCCCTTGAGCTAGGGAGCTGAAACTTACCACACTATACCCTTGGGTCATGATCTTCCAGAAAATGTTAAAAAAAATCAAGATGGCCGCTTTGATGACGTCACAGTGACGTCATTTTCTAAAACGGCATTTTTTGGTCGATTTTTCGGTCGGATTTTCCGAATTTTTTATTTATGCAATTTCTCCGCAAAAACGGAATGATAAATTAGTAAACATTAATGTGATTTGGAATAAAATACTTTTGCCCACTTTTCGTCGCGGAAAAGCAAAAATTTTGAAGAAATATGACAAAAACATCACTTTTCTGGTAGCCCACGTGGCCGCCATCTTGAATTTACCCATGATCCTCTGCTCGGGGGTTATGCAAATAGGCTCAAAATGACCCCAATATGATAAACTATGAAGTCAAGGAGTTTCAGCTCTCTATTTTTTGTCGTTCCGGAGATAGCGCAGAAAGTTTGGTAGGGGGCGATTTCGCCCCCCCCCTAGGGTTAAGTTGCCAAACTGTGGATAGAATCATCCCTTCTTGGATAATTTGATCGTATTTATCTACCAGTTATCAATAACGAAATGCCGACCTCTTTTTAACTCTAAATGTTAATATCACCCCCTCCCCCCCTCTCCCCAGCTGAAACCCAGCTTCATTCCGAGACGAAGGGAGCAAAACAGCTGAAAGCTACTGACATTTTCAGGAATCTCATTGGGAGCATTTTAAGAGTATTTCCGTAATCCTAGGTGTAACAGCTCTTCAAAAAAATTAAAATGGTGGCCAAGAGGTGTCATCAGAAAGTCTTGTTTTCGGTATTTCTGTCATTTTTTGCATATTTTCCGCCTAACAGGGCATACAAGTAATTTATTTAGCCAAAATCAATTATTCGCTATCATATTAATAAGTTTTGAGAGAAAAAAAAATTAAAAACAAACATTCGGTAATTCGGTCCGAAAATAGGCGATAAATGTCATCCCTGACGTCATCATGGCGGCTATCTTCGACTTTTTTTTAAACATTTTCTTGTGGTCCTTGAGCCAGATATGTAGTATAAAAATGTTCAGCCCTCTATCCCAAGGGGTAACGAAAATAAATAGGGGAAAGGGGGGGGGGGTGACCCCCTCCTCCCATCGCTTGACAGGTTTTTTTTTTACATTTTCAGGCCTCTATTTGGCTTTATGTCACACTCAAGTTTGTTTCACTCATATGGTGACAGTCAGTTTTGTTTGTGGAGGAAGTCGGAGTACCCGGACAGAACCACCGCCCTTCGGCAAGTAACTTCGGCCAGCGAATCAGGTAGCTTACTTTACACGTTGTATAAGGAAGAATTACGATCACCTATATATCACATGGATTCTTCGTTTCCATCGTATGCTGCAGAGTGACTAGTGACTCCTGAAACGACGAAGTGGAAATCTCCAAGAAGTGGATCGTTCTAACCAAGTCATCATTGTAGTTAGTATTGTATGAAATAAGCAAAGAAATCCCCCAGTTTCCATTGCACTTGTCGTGTTATGCCACACGCACCATCGACGAGAGCGTGTTGTCTGATCAAAATTTAAATCATTATTTACCGTACACTCAGCACACATTAATCTCCACGTCAGATAAAATTAGATGGGGAACCCACGACTCATAGGATTTCCAATAGGGATTGTCATGGTTCCCGACGAAATTTTGAGGCACTTTTCTTGGACACAATTGAAATAATGGAGTTCCCCATTGCAATGCATTGCAGTGGGCCTTGCTTCTGTAGTCGGGTTCCACCTCCCATACACCGGGAGATTTAACATGGCGACCCGCCAGCTTGTATAGAGACGGACAATGCGATTTTTTGCCGTTTTTCTGGTGAGTTTATTGTCGACATTTGATGTCATTACAACTCAATGATTCATAGTACACCACCCGTCATTTCTATATATCGTAAAGTTTTTGTCGGCTGATGACTTATGTCGAAGCAAACTAAATAGTCTAAGTTGTTGTTGTTGCATATCAAACTGACTGACTGACTGGAAGACAACAGCACAAACGACGATGCCCTGATTTTACTGATACTTCTTTTCTTTCAGTTGATGATATCCACCAGCCTGGTTGTTTAAAAACAGTTATTCTAAATTTTGCTGATAAATTATATTTCCCGGGGGAGGGCTATTTATCTTGGCATTTGGCAGTTGAATAATGGTTTGATTTTGCAGAAGCACCAAATTGATCTACCTGCGTGAGTCTGTAAACTTATTTAATAAAGCTGATAAATAATATACATATGCTTTTCTTTTCATTTATCCTAACAGTTTAGTGACATCCACATTGTGTGCTGTGACACTTGTTGATAAAGAATAATTTGCTTGTTAAAACCTGATAATATTTTGAAAACTTATTCTGAATTGTAGCTGAAACAAAGGAGTGTCTACATTCCACATGTAGGCCTACATTATTGAGATTTTTGACTGATAGCATGAATGGAACCTTTCCCAATATTTTTTTTTTCTTTTTTTTTTTTAGTTTTAAGCCCTGGACATACCACTGGGCATTTATTTGCCATACAATCACATTTCACATGCTTTGTTCAGCTCTGTGATCTGGAACCAAACAGACAGTATCACTAGATGAAATAAGGAGATCATGATATACATTTCAGGTTTTACCGATGCCAAATGACTTGAACAGAAGACAATTAGACAAAAGGAAAATCAATAAATATATCAATAAATAATAAATTACATAGAAAATTTTCTTGTCTTTGCAAGGGGGAATCAGACACACTGACAACACAGACCATTCATTCAAATTTCGCCTTCCATTGGGGAGGCAGAAATATTCCTCAAACACAGTATACATATTCTCTTTTGTGATCTAATTTTCGTTTGTCAAAATATTGCTCCATAGAGAAGTTACTGATATAAACAACCCTGTTCTAGATTATGATATACAGGATTATTATCATACTCATGCCACTAACATGAACTCCAATCCAACCAGTGGTCAAGATCCATCATCGTTCTTCAGAATTCATATTATTGATCACTCATAGATTGGATTAAGTTCTCATAGTACTCAGTTCTCATTTCATACTTTTGCAAATTCTTGTAACATGGTCAGGTTCCAGTTTTATTAATTACACGTATGAAAGGTGCGAACTGGTATGATGGATTTCATCTTGTTGTGTATGACGAAAGAATGAAATATAATGAAGGCCGTAAACATTTTCAATGAAGTGAGTTTTGATATTAAATATGTATACAATTGATTCCAACTTGCAGGGTTAGCACTTCTGATATCAGATGCAACAGGACTGTTACACAATGGATGTACTGGATGAAATGGAAAAACCAAAACAGACTATTGATTGGTTCAGCTGTGTCAGAAAGGTGTGGAATGACAGAGGTGGTGAAAATCAGAGCCAGTGATTGGCCACAACTCCCCCCCCCCCCTCCACACACATTGGATATCAGCTGATTCCTCAGGAAATAAACATTACGCATGTAATGACCACCGGCAGAGTGATACATGTGTCGATCGGTCAGACATTTTCAAGGATGCCCAGTTCTAACTTAAAACAACCATGCCGGACTTCATTCCTTCTCTCAGAATAATTGGATCTAACTTTTACAAAACCTGCAGCTCCCAATAGCTCCTGGATCTAGACCACATAAATGAAGGGATCTAGTTTATCGGTGCTATGCCAAAAATATCATGTAGAATGGGATTGTGTGGATAATATCAGATTCATGAAAGTTGAAGTCCTGCAGCATGCTCCATAAATATCATCAAAGGTCATAAAACTTTCTGGTCTGCGCCAGTGTGGATCTATACTTGTTTTTTTTTTACAAAATTATCTCCCTTGACCAGGTGAGGGCATGCATGTGCCTGAAATGATTTAGCTTCTAGAAACAAAGACTTCATTTCCTGAGTAGAGGTAAAAACCGAACATATTTTGATTCTATTATCTCATTACATTCTTAACCAAAGATCAATACCTGAGTGATATTACAACAATACCATGGTGTTATATATTGTTATGATTGGCTTAACTTTAGCTGCTGAAGATATTTCTAATGTCTCAAGCAGTATTCCAGGTTTTCCATCAATATACTCTATTCCATACCCCAATATTTCAAGCACGTGAAATCAAAGAAATATTATTTGCGGGGAATGTGACTTCCACATCCCTAGCTGGACATGCTAGTGGGGAACCCTCAATCTCAGGTTAATTACCATTGGTGAAGTTAACGTCCAACAAATGCAAAATTGAGCTTAGCATCCGGCCCAATGTTATTCAGTGATGTACTATTCCTCTACTGACCCTGTTGCCTCGACGGAGGTCTTTGCGCTCATCCAGCGCTTGTTACAAGTAGACCGATGTTCTCACTAGTATACAAAAGCTATATAGACGCCCCTTTTCAGGGAGGTAACTCTTGATTCCCGTGGAGCTTCCGACAGGGGGCGTTGTGGTGGGGGTTATGGATTGCATTAGCATTGGCTAGGTGCCAAGTTTTATATAGTTCTTTGACCTTTGTATTCTGCCGCGGTGATGCGATCTGATGGTGATGCGGTCTGCATCCGCGGACAGAAAATAGTCCCGTAGGTTGACTTCCAATGTTAATGTATACGGGGAATGCATAAAAACAGTATGGAAATAGACGTTTTGGGGTTTAGGTGGGCCACTAATGGGTCGATGGAGTCGTTTGAGGTATCAATGTGAAGCATCTGATAGGGTGGGTCTAGGGTTGAAATATAGTCATTCTGCGCTTGCGCGGTAGACAAAGGGTATGGAAATAGACGTTTGGCGGTCGAGGTGGGCCATCAGTGGTCCGATTGGGTCGAGTGAGGTATCAATGTGAAGCATATGCGAGGGGGCATCCGATGGGCTGGGTGTGGGGTTGGAATATCGTCATTCTGCGCATGCGCAGCAGACAAAGGTTATGGAAATAGACGTTTTGAGCCCCTAATGGGCCGATGGAGTCGTATGAGGTATCAATGTGAAGCATATGTGAGGGGGCATTTGCCTGGACTAGTGTCTCGGCCGTTGTCAACATTCTGCGCATGCGCAAACAGGGAATTGTTGAAAAGGGGCATTGGAATGAACGTTTTGGAGTCTAGGTGGGGCACTATTGGTCCTACGGGGTCGTATGAGGTATCAATGTGAAACACTCGTGAAGGAGCATCCGACGGGGTGGGTGTGACGTGGAACTGACGTCATTCTGCGCATGCGCAGTAGACAAAGCGTATGGAAATAGACGTGTTGGGGTCTAGGTGGACCACTAGTGGGCCGATGGAGTAGAGTGAGATATCAATGTGAAGCAGTCGTGTCGGCATGGAAATCGTTTATTTGGAGGACAAACTGACAAAATTCGTTAGATCTGCTGGATGCCATCGAAACTAAACCCCAGTGCTGCACACAGTGCAAGATACCCGACCACAGTGCAAGAAAGAAGTTCGCTTACAGATGCAGCACGTGTGCGATTTGTTGACAGCAAATTAGTCCGTGAGTGACGTCAGGGTGAAAATATTCAATGTCTCAGTGAACCTTTAGTCGAAAAGCCCCACAAAATCTCAATTATTTCAATATTTCCAAACATCCAGAATAAATATAGTACAAATATGTAATAAAAAGGAAATCAACTGTTCCTGGACGAATACCATAAATATTTCATCTCGATGAAATATTACGGCACCATACCATGAGAGTAGAGTTTTTTTGAGTGCTGCCTCCTGGCTCTTGTTAATGTTGTGAATATATTATCCTGGTATGATCCACAACCAGACCTTGGTTTTTGTGATTATCAAACATTTCCTAAAATATGTGTAATTTAGGGTAATTACATACGTTATTATCCCAAAATTTAAGTCTTTGTGGTCATCAAACGTTATACATATCTCGCCTAGTAGCATTGGCTAGATCGTTAAATGTGGTATATATATCGCATGCTAACAGCAAAATACGAGCGTAGCGTGCAAGATCTATGGCGTTACGTTTCGTAACTTGTGTCTAATTCCGCTTAACCCGGGGATAGGAGCCCTATGAACCCATATATTTCAAGATCCACATGGTGTTCATATGAACAGACACAATCAAAGCGTGGCAGAGATACACCCTACTATAGATAACTTACGGATATGATATTTTTGGAACACGATGATATATTTCCGGCATCATTAAAACCCGATGACCACTTCTGTCTTGCAGGAAACTAGCCTATTTTTATGTGTGCTATGATTTATTTTTTGAAGTTGTTGCTAATGTTGTTATAAGAACTAGGTCTTGGATTATGGACGCGGAAGTTCTGACGACGGCTGAATATTAGTGATGCACTAGACGCTTGTATTTTTTACCTTTATCCTTACACATACATATCATGTAGTGGAATTTCCGACAAATAGCTTTGACCCATTTCCACCTCAACATTTTGACAACAACTTGATCGTTTTGACCATTGATTTAAATGCAATCCCCCACTTGCACACGTTAATTTTTTAACATAGAGCTGAGCTGATATCACCGACAGGTGCACCGGGACGGCGTTCACTTAGCGATTCTTTCATTCTCTCTCTCTTCTCCACCTCTTTAATCAAGAAAATGTTTTAATCAATGATAAGTGGTCTATTAACCCTATCTGCCCTGGGCTTTTTGAGACATATCCTGGCCTGGGCCCCCCCTAATTATTTGTTCTTACCCCTTGAGCTAGGGAGCTGAAACTTACCACACTATACCCTTGGGTCATCATCTTCCAGAAAATGTAAAAAAAAATCAAGATGGCCGCTTTGATGACGTCACAGTGACGTCATTTTCTAAAACGGCATTTTTTGGTCGATTTTTCGGTCGGATTTTCCGAATTTTTTATTTATTCAATTTCTCCGCAAAAACGGAATGATAAATTAATAAACATTAATGTGATTTGGAATAAAATACTTTTGCCCACTTTTCGTCGCGGAAAAGCAAAAATTTTGAAGAAATATGACAAAAACATCACTTTTCTGGTAGCCCACGTGGCCGCCATCTTGAATTTACCCATGATCCTCTGCTCGGGGGTTATGCAAATAGGCTCAAAATGACCCCAATATGATAAACTATGAAGTCAAGGAGTTTCAGCTCTCTATTTTTTGTCGTTCCGGAGATAGCGCAGAAAGTTTGGTAGGGGGCGATTTCGCCCCCCCCCTAGGGTTAAGTTGCCAAACTGTGGATAGAATCATCCCTTCTTGGATAATTTGATCGTATTTATCTACCAGTTATCAATAACGAAATGCCGACCTCTTTTTAACTCTAAATGTTAATATCACCCCCTCCCCCCCTCTCCCCAGCTGAAACCCAGCTTCATTCCGAGACGAAGGGAGCAAAACAGCTGAAAGCTACTGACATTTTCAGGAATCTCATTGGGAGCATTTTAAGAGTATTTCCGTAATCCTAGGTGTAACGGCTCTTCAAAAAAATTAAAATGGTGGCCAAGAGGTGTCATCAGAAAGTCTTGTTTTCGGTATTTCTGTAATTTTTTGCATATTTTCCGCCTAACAGGGCATACAAGTAATTTATTTAGCCAAAATCAATTATTCGCTATCATATTAATTAGTTTTGAGAGAAAAAAAAATTAAAAACAAACATTCGCCCCTGTTGCCTCGACGGAGGTCTTTGCGCTCATCCAGCGCTTGTTACAAGTAGACCGATGTTCTCACTAGTATACAAAAGCTATATAGACGCCCCTTTTCCAGGCAGGTAACTCTTGATTCCCGTGGAGCTTCCGACAGGGGGCGTTGTGGTGGGGGTTATGGATTGCATTAGCATTGGCTAGGTGCCAAGTTTTATATAGTTCTTTGACCTTTGTATTCTGCCGCGGTGATGCGATCTGATGGTGATGCGGTCTGCATCCGCGGACAGAAAATAGTCCCGTAGGTTGACTTCCAATGTTAATGTATACGGGGAATGCATAAAAACAGTATGGAAATAGACGTTTTGGGGTTTAGGTGGGCCACTAATGGGTCGATGGAGTCGTTTGAGGTATCAATGTGAAGCATCTGATAGGGTGGGTCTAGGGTTGAAATATAGTCATTCTGCGCTTGCGCGGTAGACAAAGGGTATGGAAATAGACGTTTGGCGGTCGAGGTGGGCCATCATTGGTCCGATTGGGTCGAGTGAGGTATCAATGTGAAGCATATGCGAGGGGGCATCCGATGGGCTGGGTGTGGGGTTGGAATATCGTCATTCTGCGCATGCGCAGCAGACAAAGGTTATGGAAATAGACGTTTTGGGATGTAGGTGAGCCCCTAATGGGCCGATGGAGTCGTATGAGGTATCAATGTGAAGCATATGTGAGGGGGCATTTGTCTGGACTAGTGTCTCGGCCGTTGTCAACATTCTGCGCATGCGCAAACAGGGAATTGTTGAAAAGGGGCATTGGAATGAACGTTTTGGAGTCTAGGTGGGACACTATTGGTCCTACGGGGTCGTATGAGGTATCAATGTGAAACACTCGTGAAGGAGCATCCGACGGGGTGGGTGTGACGTGGAACTGACGTCATTCTACGCATGCGCAGTAGACAAAGCGTATGGAAATAGACGTGTTGGGGTCTAGGTGGACCACTAGTGGGCCGATGGAGTAGAGTGAGATATCAATGTGAAGCAGTCGTGAGGGAGCATCCACCTGGGCTAGTGTGTCGTTCGTTTTCAACATTCTGCGCATGCGCAGACAGGGAATTGTGGGAAAACGGTATGGAAATAGACGGTTTGGGGTCTAGGTGGGCCACTATTGGTCCTATGGGGTCGTATGAGGTATCGTTGTGAAGCATTCATGAAGGAGCATCCGCCTGGACAAGTGCGTCGTTCGTTTTCAACATTCTGCGCATGCACAGACAGGGAATTGTGGGAAAATGGAATGGAAATAGACCTTTTGGGGTTTAGGTGGGCCACTATTGGTCCGATGGAGTCAAGTGAGGTATCAATGTGAATCACACGTGAGGGAGCATCCGACTGGGTGGATGTGGGGTAGGAATATCGTCATTCTGCGCATGCGCAGGCAGGCCTTAGTATGAAAGTAGACATTTTGGGGCCGATATGGACCACTAGTGGTCCAAATGGGTTGTGGGAGGTGTCAAAGTGAAGCTTTTGTGGGGTAGAGTCAGAATGGCGTGTTCTTTATTGCAAGTCGAGTCAATCTGCGCATGCGCAGTTGGGTGTAGTAAGTAAAGTGGCCATTTTGGGGAAGTGAAGGAAGGTATTTGGTGTAGAGATGGACAACTATTGCTCCGAATGCGTCGTGTGTCATTTTGTAGCTCTCGGGCTGTAGACCTCGATTTGAACGATGTCCACTGCATCTGTGACGTCATCGGTGACGTCATCAGTACGAGTAGTAGCCAAAGTGGGCGTTTTGGGGCGGTGAAGGAAGATATTTGGTGTAGAAATGGACCACCCTTAGTCTGAATGCGTCGAGTGAAGTGGCATCTTGTATCAACGCCCGCCAACGCCAAGCTTAACGCTTCAACGCCCCGGTGAATTAACCCAAAAGCTCTGATTTTCATGGAATTGCCACCAATACATCGAAATGCAGTGACGTCCGTCGTTACGCCTTAGCACCCTAGCATAACACCTTGACGCCATGATATTGACCGGAGAGAGAACAACAACAACAGCAACAACAACAACAAAGATGACAGAAGAGAGAACAACAACCACAACAAGTTTTTTCATATAGTTTATTCTCCCCAATGTTACATCATACCCACGCTTAGGGAGCCGCGTTGGGTATGTTTACAATACAAGTAGCCTCTTGTCCAAATCAGAGGCCGCCAGTTGTATCTGTCATACTCATTCGTGCCCGTTAGATGTATTCTCAGCTGCTCTTGTCCAATCAGAAGCCGTCCTTTCAGAAAGTTCCATCTTCGGCCATGTTCGCTCTGAACCGTTTGTCCTAATCGTCATCGGCCAGGCCAGGATAGCGTTGAGGCAACATATCCTCAGATAGTTGTTTGTGCATTCTGAGTATCTCTCAGTGCATGGGTGAATACATTCATCCGATGGGAAGATTCCGTAATTTTGTCACGAAGAACGTAACATTGGTGACCCTCTCCACTATCCACTTGGTGTTGGTCCGCTGTTCATAGGCCCATCCCAAGACATCCAATTGGTCCACTTGGTCCAGCATCGTCTCTAGCGACGCACGGTTAATGACGGTAAACGGTTGGTCATACACTTGGTTGTTACTGCTCGGGTAAAAGTATCGGTCTGTCTCTCTATGCTGCAGCACATAACCAAACGCCAGATTTAATTTGAAGGACGTAGCTTGGTCATTGAAGATAGCTTCCACCTAGCTGCGTAGAAGGGCGAGGTTGGTCAGTCGGAAATTATAGATATTTTGAATAGGGCGATGACGGTGGAAACAGTGCCGTATCATGGGTCAATGGCGCCGATAGATGTCACTCACTGGATGGTCTTCGTGTAACAGATCGCTAGGAACATCCACCGCATCTTCCAGAAAATTTTCGCGTATGACTCGAAACAGTAATGCTAGGGACCGGCTGGATATCCCTTTCGGCAGATATGGAGGCTCTGAAGAGCCGTTCTTTTCTGTCGCTGTAAGACGGAGCTGTCATTGCCACAGCGTCAGGGGCAATAGGGCAAAGACCATGGCGAGGCCAACCAGCCCGGGCATCAGGGATGGCCGTCATAGTCCAGTAGTGGTGGGTGATAGCACGCCTCTCCATCGGGTCCACTCTGTCGAGGACCGCTTCTGTGAACTCTTTCAGGATCTGGCGTCGCCCCTCGTTGCCGTTGCCATCTGCAATCATGGATCGAACCACAGCTCTGTAACCCGTGGGTGAATTAACCACGGTCGCATGCTGTAAAATGCGAGTCGTGTAGAATGGGTATCCGTCATGGCTCTGCAACAATAGGAGTGGGGTGTGGGATCCAGAGGTCCGTGTTTTATAGACCATGTCCGACATGCGCTTATACGTAGCTCTATGGGGTGTAGTCCGTGATAAGTACTATTCTGATTGGTTAGTTCAAAAAGAGAGCAACAACAAAGAGTACAGGTCAATCCTTTTATTATCCCCTCCATCACAGCACATCCACGCTGGGGGAACCGCTATGGGTGTGTTTACAATTCACTTATGCTATTGTCTGTGTATTGAGAAGCTCATTGTGCTGATCTCAGGCTGCTCTTGTCCAATCAGAAGCCGACCCTCAGAATAAGTATCCTTCCATCCTTCAACATCCGGGGAATGTGGAACATCCGAAACTGTAGAACATCCGGGTACTCCTATGTTGGCCTATAAGAGCCGAAAGTTTTACGGCATTCATCATTTCCAGCTCCACAGCCGATATGTTCTCTTGCACAACTTGCTCGAAGCGCTTTCATCGCCTGGACAGTTTACGTTGTCACACACGTGCACGCCACGCAGTACCCACGCATACATGTGCAGATTGTGATATAGTCTTTAAGCATCCCAGTCAATTGAGACGTCACCAAAATGTCATACACGGATCACGCTCGCCACTCTCGAGACCGGATATTTCAGTTTCTATGAGAATGCATCTGAGAATGGAAGAACCCATGGAGGTCGATCCGCCGCCGCGAATTGAAGAGCCGATGGAAATTGATCCCAGTGTTGAATGGGAGAAGTAAGAGCTCCGAGCTTCAGTATCATGGATTGCCCGAAGACGTTTAGGTTACACTGAACGAAGATTAAACTTTCTGAAATGATGGCTTCTGATTGGTCGATAGGACGGTCACCTTCCCTCTAACTATAAATACGGAAACACGCATGTTAGATGTACATTTCTCACAACCTGTACCAGACCCGATCAAATGGAAAAGCCAGCCAATTCCAAGGCAGAGGAGCAATCGTTGAAGATTGACGCACAGGTGCCGGTTCCCGCTCGACTCCCCAAAAGAGTTACCAAAAGATACCCGCCCATAACTATGGAAATAATAGATGATTTCTTCAGTGTGGGTTACAGCTCAACCAGGGGAGAGCCCGGAGATGTCCGCTACCATCGCCAGCGATGCCTGACCTGCCTTGAAGGTGTACCCTTGGCCGGGTGTGATCTTTGCACGAGGAGAGAGGAGATTTTACAGTGGGCGAAGTGAGAGCTTGCCACCAAAGGCCGTTTTTTCCTTGTATGGAAAAATATGGCCGCAATTATCTCGAAAGAGAGACTTCTAACATATGTACAGACGGATGAATGAATGAGTAAGAATCATATTAGGTCACACCGAGCAAAGATGGAACTTTCTGAAACGGCGATTTCTGATTGACCAGCCAAGAACACATCTAACGGACAAGAACGAATATGACAGATGCACATGGCGGCCTCTGATTGGACAAGGGGCTAATTGTATTGTAAACACACCCAACGCGGCTCACCCAGCTTGGGTATAATGTACTGGCGGGGAGAATAAAATGATTGACCTGACATCCTAGTTGTTGTTCTCTCACCGGTAGACAGACAGACAGAGAGAGAGAGAGAGACAGACAGACAGACAGAGAGAGAGAGAGGGAGAGAGAGAGAGAGAGAGAGATTTACATGGACAAGTAACATGTGTATTGAAAGAGTACATTCACATAGTACATGTGCATGGATATGCACAGAATACATGGACATGCGCAGAGTACATGTACATTAAATACAGAGAAGATCTAATACAGGATAGATATGGTATAATACAGGACAGATATGGTATAATACAGCACAGATTCGGTATAAAACTGGACAGATATGGTATAATACAGCACAGATATGGTATAATACATTTTGTTACAAGTTTTTACTTGTTACGGTATGTACGTAGACATGTGACAAGTGCGCACTCGAGTGTACAGGACAGCGATGCGCTGATTGGTGGGTAGAACAACGTAGGAGAGTTCTTGTGGGCTGCGGGCTTATAAAAGTGGCGGTAGGTGGAAATGTTCAGCATTTTCTGATACGCAGCCGTCATGTTTTCTTGTTCGACCTGCCTGAAGCCATTTACTCGCCCAGAAGATTTGCGACGGCACGAGTCCTCCATCCACAACGGCGCACGGTATACTTGTATAACTTGCGCAAGGTCATTTAATCGGGAAGATGCTTTACTGCGCCGCGAACGTTCACTCCACGAGAGCGCGATGGAACAATGTAATGAATGTGGTCAACTTTTGAGAGTTGCTTGAATTTCTCATTAATAATATCTATGTGAAATTTGGCAACACGATATATCAGCAGCATATAGGTATTCCAATGGGTACTAATTGTGCACCCCTGTTGGCTGACCTGTATCTGTTCTCTTATGAATATGACTATATGCAGGCGCTTTCAAAAACCGATCCATTCAAAGCCCGTTCCTTCTCATTCACCAAACGCTATATACACGATCTTCTCGCTGTGGATAATCGCTATATAAATGACGCAGTGAAGGATATATATCCACCTTCACTGGATTTGAAGGAAACTACAGATAACCCTACAGGCACATCATATTTAGACCTATATCTCTATAATAATGAAGCGGGCCTTCTCTCTCGTCGACTGTATGACATAAGAGATGATTACAATTTCGACATCGTAATCTATCCCTTTCTGGACATTAATATTCCAGTGGGACCTGCATATGGCGTATACATATCACGCCTAGTAGCATTTGCTGGATCCTGTGTTAAATGTGACGATTTTAATCAACGTCACAAAACATTGTTGCAGAAACTTATAAAACAGGGCTACATCACCAAGCGCCTCCACTCAAAAGTTTCTCAAATTTGACGATAATACGAGCAAAATACGAGAGTAGCGTGCAAGATCTATGGCGTTACGTTTCGTAACTCGTGTCTAATTCCGCTTAACCCGGGGCTAGGGGCCGTATGAACCCACGTACTTCAAGATCCTCCTCGTACTTATATAAACAGTCACAATCAAAGCGTGACTGAGATACATCATTCTTTACATGACGACTTTACAACGAATATTATAGATTAAGAATACTGATCAGCGATACGGATTTGATATTTTTGGAACATCATGATGTCTTGCCGGCATCATTGAAAATTGTTGACCGCTTCTCTCTTGCAGGAAACAAGCCTATGCTTATGTATACTATGATTGTCTTTTTGAATTTGGTGCTAATACTGTTATATGGAATATGGAGTGGGTCTTTGGATTATGGACGCGGATATTCTCTAATGCACGACGGCTAAATTATGAATGACGGACCAGACGCTTGTAATTTCAAACAACCCAGTCAGTTAAGACGGCATCAGCGTTTGATTCATGGTCCGTCACCACGGTATGAGCGACAACTTCCCACTAAAGAGGCACCCAGGAGGGTCAGACCTACTGAACATGAGCCCGAGGAGACGAATGCCACTGGTGATGTGATCACGGAGAGCCCGCCATTACCAACAGTTCAGAAGAGCCTAGATATCCAGCCGGTCCCTAGCATTACTGTTTCGAGTCATACGCGAAAATTTTCTGGAAGATGCGCTGGATGTTCCTAGCGATCTGTTACACGAAGACCATCCAGTGAGTGACATCTATCGGCGCCATTGGCCCATGATACGGCATTGTTTCCAACGTCATCGCCCTATTCAAGATATCTACAATTTCCGACTGACCAACCTCGCCCGTCTACGCAGCTACGTGGAAGCCGTCTTCAATGACCAAGCTACGTCCTTCAAATTAAATCTGGCGTTTGGTTATGTGGTGCAGCATACAGAGATAGACCAAGTCCGATACTTTTACCCGAGCAGTAACAACCAAGTGTACGGCCAACCGTTTACTGGACCAAGTGGACCAATTGGATGTCTTGGGATGGGCCTATGAACAGCGCCCCAACACCGAGTGGATAGTGGAGAGGGTCCCCAATGTTACGTTCTTCGTGACAAAATTACGGCATCTTCCCATCGGATGAATGTATTCACACATGCACTGATAAATACTCAGAATGCACAAACAACTATCTGAGGATATGTTGCCTCAACGGTATCCTGGCCTACCCGATGACGATTAGTGCAAACGGTTCAGAGCGAACATGGCCGATGATGGAACTTCCTGAAAGGACGGCTTCTGATTGGACAATAACAGCTGAGAATACATCTAACGGGCGAGAATGAGTATGACAGATACAAATGGCGGCCTCTGATTGGACAAGAGGCTACTTGTATTGTAAAGATACCCAACGCGGCTGAGTATGATGTAACATTGGGGAGAATAAACTATATTAAAAACTTGTTGTTGTTGTTCTCTCTTCTGTCATCTTTGTTGTTGTTGTTGCTGTTCTCTCTCCGGTCTATATCATGGCGTCAAGGTGTTATGCTATGGTGTTAAGGCGTAACGACGGACGTCACTGCATTTCGATGTATTGGTGGCAATTCCATGAAAATCAGAGCTTTTGGCCTAATTCACCAGGGCGTTGAAGCGTTGAGCTTGGCCTTGGCGGGCGTTGCTACAAGATGCCACTTCACACGACGCACTCGGACTAAGGGGGGTCCATTTCTACACCAAATACCTTCCTTCACCGCCCCAAAAAGCCCACTTTCTCTACTACTCGTACTGATGACCTCACCGATGACGTCACAGATGCAGTGGACATCCGTCAAATCGGGGTCTACACCCCGAGAGCTACAGAATGACACCCCACACGACGCATTCGGAGCAATAGTGGTCTATCTCTACACCAAATACCTTCCTTCACTTCCCCAAAATGGCCACTTTACTTACTACACCCAACTGCGCATGCGCAGACTGACGCGACTTGCAATAAAAAACACGCCATTCTGACTCTACCCCACAAAAGCTTCACTTTGACACCTCCCACAACCCATTTGGACCATAAGTGGTCTATATCGGCCCCACAATGTCTATTCCCATACTACGGCCTGCCTGCGGATGCGCAGAAGACGATATTCCTACCCCACATCCACCCAGTCGGATGCTCCCTCACGTGTGCTTCACATTGATACCTCACTTGACTCCATCGGTCCAATAGTGGCCCACCTAAACTTCAAAAGGTCTATTTCCATTCCATTTTCCCACAATTCCCTGTCTGTGCATGCGCAGAATGTTGAAAACGAACGACACACTTGTCCAGGCGGATGCTCCTTCACAAATGCTTCACAACGATACCGCATACGACTCCATAGGACCAATAGTGGCCCACCAAGACCCCAAAACGTCTATTTCCATACCCTTTTTTCCACAATTCCCTGTCTGCGCATGCGCAGAATGTTGAAAACGAACAACACACTAGTCCAGGTGGATGCTCCCTCAGGACTGCTTCACATTGATACCTCATTCGACTCCATCGGCCCATTAGTGGACCACCTAGACCCCAAAACGTCTATTTCCATATCCTTTGTCTACTGCGCATGCGCAGAATGACGTCAGTTCCACGTCACACCCACTCCGTCGGATGCTCCTTCACGAGCGTTTCACATTGATACCTCATACGACTCCATAGGACCAATAGTGGCCCACCTAGACCCCAAAACGTTTCTTCCAATGCCCTTTTCCCACAATTCCCTGTTTGTTTGTGCATGCGCAGAATGTTGACAACGGCCGAGACACTAGTCCAGGTGAATGACCCCTCACATATGCTTCACATTGATACCTCACACAACTCCATGGGCTCATTAGGGGCTCACCTAGATCCCAAAATGTCTATTTCCATACCCTTTTTCTACCGCGCATGCAAAAAAATGACGATATTTCAACCCCACACCCAGCCCATCAGATGCTACACATTGATACCTCATACGACTCCATCGACCCACTAGTGGCCCACCTAAACCCCAAAACGTCTATTTCCATACTCTTTTTATGCATTCGCCGTATACATGTACATTACCATTGGAAGTCAACATACGGGACTATTTTCTGTCCGCGGAAGCAAACCGCATCACCGTCAAACCGCATCACCGCGGCAGAATACAAAGGTCAAAGAACTATATAAAACTTGGCACCCAGCCAATGCTGATGCAAACAATAACCTCCACCACAACGCCCCCTGTCGGAAGCTCCACGGGAATCAAGAGTTACCTCCCTGGAAAAAGGGAGTCTATACAGCTTTTGTATACTACTGTTCCCATTTATTTCCAAGTATTTTACAAGATAATTTATACAATAAAAAAAAGTTACAGCTTTCAGGATCCTATACGGATTAGTCCAAGATTGAAGAACTGCTCCGACAAGATAAGGTTAACATGTTAATTGAATATCACTTTAAACATATTCTAGAAACTACTTAGGCGCTATTGTCTCTGCCGTCTCAGTTTGCGGAATGTCTTTTCAGGAGCTCCTTCACGGCGTCACCTCCATGCTTCTCAATATCTCGCTTGTGATCGGCCTTGGCTTGGGCCAGAAGTTCGGGCTTCAAGAAGACATCCAGAGCTACATAGGCCAGTATTTTCCCCTCGGTAAGTGTGCGTGGCTGAGCCTTACTGTCACCTGTTAATTTGAAGGAAATCAAGTTGAAGTACTTATTTGTTTTGTATCATTAATGCTCTAAATTTTGGGAAGTATCGTGTGTACTTCCCTATGCATTTGAACCGAATGTTGATCTAGTTTATTGAGGGACCATCCCTGGTCAAATGGACCAAATGGACCGAATGCCTCGTGTGAGGTGTCAAAGTGAAGCTTTCGTGGTGTAGACCATGAATTGAGGGGTGTCCCTGTCAGCTGTGACGTCATTCTTGAAGGCATCAGTAGGAGTAGTAGCCAAAGTGGGAATGTTGGGGGTGTGAATTATGGTGTTTGGGATAGAGAGGGACCATGTTTGGTCCAAATGGCTCGGTTGTGGGGTTCTAGTGAAGCTTTCGTGGGGTAGAGTCAGACTGGCATGTTTTTTATTGAAAGTTGCGCCAATCTGAACATGCGCAGTTGTGGTGTAGTAAGTAAAGTGGTCATTCTGGAGGTGCGTGGGGATGTGTTTGAGCGATTGAGGGACCATTCTTGGTCCGAATGCGTCGTGTGAGATGTCAAAGCAAAGCTTTCATGGTGTGGACCACGACTTGAGAGATATGCGGGTAATCTGTGACGTCATTGCTGATGTCCTCAGTATGAGTTGTAGCCAAAGTAGATATTTTGGGGGTGTAAAGGACGGTGTTTGGGGTAGAAATGGACCATCCGTGGTCCGAATGCTTCGTGTGAGGAATCATCTTGTAGCAACACCCACCAAACACAAGCTGAATGCTTCAACGCCCTGGTGAACTAGCCCTGAAGCCCTGCGCGCCTATACGTAGCTCTACGGGTGTAGTCCGTGATAATACTATTCTGATTGGCTATTCCAAAAGTAGAGCAACAACAAGAACAACAACAACAACATCAAAGATTACTGGTCAATCCTTTCATTATCCCCTCCATCACAGCACGTCCACGCTAAGGGAACCGCTATGGGTGTGTTTACAATTCACTTATGCTATTGTCCGTGTATTCAGAAGTTCATTGTTCTGATCTCAGAATGATGAGGTACACGAGTTAATCCCTATAGGTACAGACACCACAACACACCACTATTACCACCACCACACACCACTATTACCACCACCACACACCAGTTCTACCACCACCACACACTACCGCACACCAACACCACTACCACCGGGCGCTGACGCCCGTCCACGCCCGGTGGTGGTGGTAGCTCCTATGTGGCAGAGCTCTTGGATGGGAGCTCTTGGAGCTCAAAGCTTGTGGAGCTCAAAGCTCGGAAGTGACGTCATCGCATGCATGCGCGCGTACCTGTGGTGCACCCTGTACCCTATAGCCATTAAGGTATAGGGTACACCAGGCTGCGGGTGCGGTGCGGTGTGTGGTGGTGTCTGTACATATACGGATTAACTCGTGTCCCTCATCATTCTGAGATCAGAACAATGAACTTGTGAATACACGGACAATAGCATAAGTGAATTGTAAACACACCCATAGTGGTTCCCTTAGCGTGGATGTGCTGTGATGGAGGGGCTAATAACAGGATTGACCTGTAATCGTTGATGTTGTTGATGTTGTTGATCTACTTTTGGACTAACCAATCAGAATAGTACTTATCACGGACTACACCCATAGAGCTACGTATAGGCGCGCAGGTCTTCAGGGCTAATTCACCAGGGCGTTGAAGCATTGAGCTTGTCGCTGGTGGGCGTTGCTACAAGATGACACCTCACACGAAGCATTCGGACCACGGATGGTCCATTTCTACCCCAAACATCGTCCTTTACACCCCAAAAATATCTACTTTGGCTACAACTTCTACTGAGGAGATCAGCAATGACGTCACAGATGACCCGCATATCCCTCAAGTCGTGGTCCACACCATGAAAGCTTTGCTTTGACACCTCACACGACGCATTCGGACCAAGAATGGTCCCTCGATCGCTCAAACACATCCACACGCACCTACAGAATGACCACTTTACTTACTACACCACAACTGAGTATGTTCAGATTGGCGCGACTTTCAATAAGAAACATGCCAGTCTGACTCTACCCCACGACAGCTTCACTAGGACACCCCAACTGCGCCATTTGGACCAAACATGGTCCCCCTCTTCCCCAAACACCATAATTCACACCCCCAAAATTCCCACTTTGGCTACTACTCCTACTGATGCCTTCAAGAATGACGTCACAGATGACAGGGACACCCCTCAAGTCATGATCTACGCCACGAAAGCTTCACTTTGACACCTCACGCGAGGCATTCGGACCAAGAATGGTCCCTCATCACTCAATAGACCCCCACGCATCTCCCAAAATGACCACTTCACTTACTACACCCCAACTGCGCATGCGCAGATTGGCGCGACTTAAAGTGAAAACAAGCCAGTTGGACTCACACTGATGCCCCACACGGTCCATTTGACCAGGGATGGTCCCTCAATCACTCAACAAACCCCCACGAATCCCCAAAATGACTACTTTCTATACTACGGCCAGGCTGCGCATGCGCAAAATGATGAAAACAGACGATACATTATTCCAGTCGGATCCCACTCACTCGCGCGCATACACTCACACTCACAGGTAGCTCTATCAGGTAGCTGGATGGAAAAAAATTCCGTCATCTACTCCAAACGCACTCCATTGCACCTCCGAAACTCCCGCTTTCGCTACTACTCGTACTGATGACTTCACCGATGACGTCACAGATGACATTGAAAAACCTCAAGTCGTGGTCTACACCCCGAGAGCTACAACATGACACCCCACACGACACATTCGGACCAAGGATGGTCCATCTTTACCCCAAACACACCCCCACACACCCCCAAAATGCCCGCTTTCGCTACTACTCGTACTGATGACGTCACCGATGACGTCACAGACGACATGGATATCCATCAGATCGGGGTCTACACCCCGAGAGATACAAGATGACACCCCACAAGACGCATTCGGACCAAGGATGGTCCATCTCTACATATTAGGGCAGGAAAATGTGTGATTCAATGGACATTGGCCGCCATTTTAAATTTTTGACGGCCATATTGAATTTTCAGACCAATTACGAATCATTCCAAAATTACATAATTATTCATATCCTACGTAGGACTAGAAAAAAAACCTAGTTTGTGGTTAGAAAATTGATTTTCGAGCAGGAAATTGTGAGCTTCTATGGGTATTGGCGGCCATTTTGGATTTTGGCCGCCATATTGGATTTGAGGCCTAATCCAGGGTGGCCCCTCAGTTAAATTGAAAAGTCATAAGTCAAGGATGACGGAATCACTGAGAAAACTTTGACCGGAAAAAATGTTAGTTTTTTCTTGGCTGGGACCTGTCTACGCTGCCTCGCGCTGTGAAAATGAAGGCGAAGGATTGAGAATGCGGATCCAGCTGCGGTACACCCCTAATCGCTCAGGCCAGAAAGGGTTAAATCGGTTCAGGAAAACTGTGTTGTTGTAATAATGCTCGAATAAACTACACAGGGAACGTTTAGAACGGCTTTCAAGCCCGTGATTTAACTCAAGAGGTGGATTTCAGTATTTTGAGTGGAGAAAATGGCGTGTAAAGTATCGTTTTCTAGCATGCCGGACATTCCAGTCTGGCAGCTTTAACCCTACCTGGCCTGGGGCTATATCCGGAACGACAAACAATGGAGAGCTGAAACTCCGTGACTTTATAGTTTCTCTTATTGGGGTCATTTTGAGCCTATTTGCATAACCCCCCGAGCAGAGGATCATGGGTAAATCCAAGATGGCGGCCACATGGGGTGGCAGATAGGTGACGTTTTTGTCATATTTCTTCAAAATTTCTGCTTTTTCGCGATGAAAAGTGTGCAAAAACTATTTTATTTCACATCACATTAATATTTACTAGTTTATCATGTAGTTCTTGCGGAGAAATTGCAAAAATGAAAAATTCGGAAAATCTGACTGAAAAATTGACCAAAAAATGCCGTTTTTGAAAATGACGTCACTGTGACGTCATCAAAGCGGCCATCTTGGATTTTTTCACATTTTCCTGTACAGCTTGACCCAAGGGTATAGTGTTTCAGCCCCCTAGCTCAAGGGGTAAGAAAAAGGCCTGGACAGGTCCCAAAAAGCCCAGGCCAAACAGGGTTAACCTTCCGTCGGCTAGACCGGCAGACCCTGCATTCAGTAGAAATCAGTATTATAACATATCTTGTAGGGGCTGCATGTCAGACTACTTGAATATATGTGTGGTGGTCATCCCCATCGGCATACATGAACTTGCGATGCCATACCATTTTTTCTTGTATTGTTTTTGTTCTCTTGACTCTGTTTCTCCCGCTAACAACCGTGTTCGATTAGTTCTGTTTTGAAATTAGGATCACAGTGATCTGTAGTTAGAGCTGCGGCGAATAAAAGATTAATCAGTCTTTGCTTTCGTAAATCTCTAAATAGCTGGTGGTTGCCTATTTTAGGAGCAACATATATTGCTACGACATCGTCTGGATCCTGTTTTGCATTGAAGCGCAACGTGGGTCGATTCTTTTGTCGTGAACAAGGCCGCCGACACTATCACGATTAAGAACATTGCTCTTGCCGGATCGATACATCTGCAGCCGTTAACGATATACATGTATGCTGCTGGTATTACACAAACAACATTTAACATTGAAGGACATAGGTCTCTCTTTCTGACCATGCTTAGCGAAAGTAACCGGAGGGTATAGGGAAAATATAGGCCTCCCAGGGCATGTAATACGGTAAACACTCAGCATATAGATATTAGACCCGGCAGTTAGTATTCAGCCCCAAAACAATTTCCGTTCAAGTAATCAAAATGCCTTTAACGTTCGGCTGTTTAACACCAATTCTAATAGCAATAAAATGAAATAAAAAAGTTTAACTCTTGAATTGAGAGCAGCGGTCAACAGTTTTCAATGATGGCATGAAGTGATTTTCTATTCGTGAAAATTCATTTCTTTTTTAGAATACCGGTACCATGTATCTCGGTCAGGCGTCCATTGTCTATGTTTATTTGAACACTATATGAAGATGTAAAGCCCCAGTCACACTGTCAAGAATTGGGTGGAGAATGCCGGCAAATGACAACGAATATTTTAATCTTGTCGATTCGTGTCAATTCGCCTGTAGAGGGCCTCTTTGAAACTACCCGTAGGTTTCTTTTACGACAGCCATAAGCATTCAACAAGAATCATCAAGAATGAGTACGCATGCAGTACGATTCAAAGAAGAACGCCCTACGCATCAACACGGCAGCCCGTGAAACCCCTGCGAATGCTCGATAATCTGCAACGAATAAGCACGTATGCAGTACGATGTGAGTACTAATGCAGTACGAACCTGTTACGCTGTGACACGACACCCCAGGATGCCACGCGAACCTATATATATGGTCCGTCTTCTATGAAATGTACAACATACGATGGTCTTCGCGAGAGGTCGTGGAGCAATCCTATGAAATCGTACGAGATTCGCGAGGAAGCGTAGCCTATTTTTCATGAAACGTAGCGCCAGCGTGGGTATTCGTAGTATTGTCGCGGTTATTCGTAATACTGTCGTGGGTATTCGTAGTACTGTCGCCACACATCGTGTTCAATTCTTCTCAGTATCGTATAGTATGATCGTACAAGAAGCGTATAATGCGTACAAAAATCATCGTACAATGCGTATGGTATTCTTGCTGATTTGTGATCGAAAGAACTACTACGACTACCCACGAATATACACGATAGGAGGAGAATGCATGCGCAAACGCTGTAGGATGGTGCCAAGAATGCCATACGTATACCATTTAATCGTACTTGGCGGCGAATGTTTTGAACATTTCAAAACTTTCGTACTCCTTCCGAGAATAGGCAAGAACGGTCACGATCTGCGACGAACCCCGCAAGATGCCAGTACGAATTGCCAAGAATGAGCACGATTTTCCAGTTCGCGGTGATTCGCCTACCCAATTCTCGACAGTGTGACTGGAGCTTTAAACACTTGGGGTTAAAAGGGCGAAAGCCTTTTTTTTTGCTAAAACGTAGGGCCATATTTTCATGAATGCTGCGACCGCATTTGTTGTCAGTGTGTGACATTCATACGAAAGCCGAGAGGGGACTTCTGACTTCTGACTTCCGACTTCCGACTTCCGACTTCTGACTTCCGACTTCCGACTTCCGACTTCCGACTTCTGACTTCTGACTTCCGACTTCTGACTTCCGACTTCAGACTCAGGATTTTTTTTCTTTTATAATGCATTACATATTAAATTATGAAGCATGGAATAACACAGTATCATTATGATGGCATATTCTACTTAAAAACCTGCTTGCATGTACTTATAATAATCAGATAATCATTGAAGTTTATCTTGAGCTATGTTCTGATTATTAAAATGCGATTTCTACTGTAAATAGAAATGCCAAAAGTTTTAGGCGCCTCATTTACATAATATAATTGCACAATTTGATACCTTACGAATAATCACATTTAATGCGCCCTTTCCACATTAATCGTTGGACAATGCTGTCTTGTCCCAGTGGCGGCGAAAGGTGCACAGCACGTGGACCACCGCGTGATCTCCGGTTCGTTCTCATGATCCCTCCATTATGTTTATAACATGAAGCGGGGTTTTCATGTATTGATAACTGATGTAAATATGATAATATGAATGGATCAAATATCCCACTAAAGGACTAATAATCTTACATTTATGATAATTTTGACAACTTCAGGTCGAAAATATACCAGTCATTATCCATTAAAATATATTCTGGGTTAACCCTATCTGGCCTGTGCTTTTTGGGATCTGTCCAGGGGGCGCCCCCCCCCCCCCACACTCCGTAAATATTTAAAAAAAATGTGGTAAGGTAATGTACCTAATGCCACAGATAAATACGACTCAATTACATAAAATAATTGCACAATTCTATTCAACAGATCACAATTACTTCCAAAGCATTATCGAATAATATAGTATGATAATTTACGCATCAATGCGACAAGGAGATGTCATTATATTTATCGATTATTCAAATATTATTTACGATTTTCTGCTTTCCTAGGACACACAAAATAACTAAACCTAATTTTGTCAAGCTCAAGCCAAATCATATCATAAGATCGTACCATTACTTCCAAATATAATTAACAAATAATATAAATATTGTTTGTATCAAGGCATTTTAGTTCTCTCCCCTCCCTTCTCCAAAACTCTTCATAATTTTGATTACTTAAAGGGAAACTCAAATGGAAAATTAAAACTTCTGTGGGGGAGATATTTTGTTGCCATATATTTCTGAAATTGCCCCCATTGTTCTCAATTTTTATTTTATTTTTTTCATTTTTTTGCTTGTAAATATTTCCCCTGGTTGATGAGAAACTTTCTGGAACTGGTAAAAATTTGATATGCAAATGAGGTATTGGTGAGTTAATTAGATAGACAAATAAGGATATTTAGGATTCTGATATCTTTGCAGTCCATGAACTTGTGTAAGGAGGTGTGTTAGTTGAAATGAATTTTTAATAAATATGAAACGCATAGACCTTTGTTACTCTATATTCTTTAATAAGATATCATAACCCGTGCAATTTCCAAAATAAAGCCATTTGTAACCTGTTGATATGAGAACCGTATTTCTATAGATGCTTAGAACTTTTTAGAACTAGTTTTCATGATGCTATAAATAAGCAATATTACAAATAAAGAGATTAGACTTATAATAGATTTGTGACAATTCCAGTATAATCTAGCTCATTATCTTGAGTATTTCGTGACATCACCAAATATCATTTGCAATAAATTCCATCAATAGCAGATTTAAACTTCAAACGCAATGTCAGTAGTAGCGTTAACGGGAATTGGCAATCCTTTCACCCGGATGTAGTGACGTCACGAGGAGGGTTTGAGGAGGAACCTGTACACTCTGGACGCAAGGGAGACAACTCGATCTGCCAGAGTTTGGCCGCCATCTTGAATTTTTGAGGAGGTGTGGGCTTGGCGGCCATCTTTAATTTTGTGGAAAAGGGGATGTATTCATCCGCGGTGATGCGGTCCTGGCGGTAATGCGGTCGCGGCAAAAAGCTTCCGCGGAGAAAAAGTAGTCCCTAGACTGGAAATAAGCTGCATGGTCCGATGGGATCGAGTGAGGTATCAAAGTGAAGCCTATGTGAGGGCGCATCTGATGGGCTGGGTGTGGGGTTGAAATATCGGCATTCTGCGCATGCGCGGTGGCCCAAGGGTATGAAAATAGACGTTTTGGGATCGAGCGGGGTTTCTAATGGGCCGATGGAGTTGTATGAGGTATCCATGTGAAGCCTAGGTGAAGGGGCATCCAGTCATGGGTGGGTGCATGTAAAATTTTTCTTGAAAAAAAACGGAACACGGACTTTACCCCTAAAATAGGGGAAAACCCCTATCACCTCCAGCCAAAAGGACTAATATTGGTCCCCGGGCTTATTGGGACCTGCCTATCAAGTCAATGGGGTGATGTGAATAACAACAAGTTCAGCAATGTTCGTACAGTTTATTATCCCCAATGTTACATCATACCCAGGCTGGGGGAGCCGCCCTGGGTATGTTTAGTATGTTCACAGCAAAACAAATTGAAATATCAAACACCATGTTTTATTATTTAACGCACCGTCACATTAGGTACAAGTGTTTACTGAGCTCAAGTCAATGATCAGCATGTAGACATAGAGAGTATGTACGACATGTTATGGTATTCATCAGTGCACGAGTGACGCATTCAGCCGATGGCAGTGGTGGATCAGCTTGGTAAGGAAAAATGTAACATTGGTCACCTTCTTCACTGTCCACTTGGTGTTGGGTCGTTGTTGTTGGGCCCATCTCAAGACATCCAATTGTTCCACTTGGTCCAGCATCATCTGTAGTGACCTCCGGTCAATGATGGTAAACGGTTGGTCGTACACTGGGTGGATGGCACTGGAATAGAAATAGCGCAATTCACCCGTCATCTTATGGCATAAGATGTACCCAAATGCTACATTTAATGTGAAGGCCGTAGGTTGGTCATTGAAGATGGTTTCCACGTAGCTGCGTAGACGGGTGGGCTTGGTCAGTGGGAAATTGTAGATATCTTGAATAGGGCGATGACGGTGGAAACAGTGCCGTGGCATGGTCCAATGGCGCCGAGAGATGTCACTCTCTGGATGATATTCGGGTAAGAGATCGCTAGGAACATTTATGGGTTCGTCCAGAAAATGTTCGATGTATGGCGTATGACTCGAAACCGTAACGGTGGGGTCCGGTTGGAAATCCAGGCTCTTCCCAACTGTGGGTATAGGCGGGCTCTCCGTCATCGCATCACCAGTGGCGTTCGTCTCCCCGGGCTTATCTTCACTGGGTCTGACCTTCCGCGGCTCCTCTTCAGTAGGAAGTTGTCGCCAAAACCGTGGAGACGGGACATGAATCAAACGCTGATGCCGTCTTAACTGACTGCGTCGTTTGAAGAGTTGACCACAATCCTTACATTGTTCCGTCGCGCCCTCGTGGAATGAGCGTTCGTGGCGCAGTAAATCATCCTCCCGATTAAATGACCGTGCGCAGGTTATACAAGTATACCGTGCATCGTTGTGGATGGAGGCCTCGTGGCGTCGTAAATTATCTAGACGAGTAAACTGCTTCTGGCAAGTTGTGCAAGTGAACATCTTGGTGGTTGACAGAGTGTCTGATGAAACGGCAAGGCCGCTTCCCTTTTATAGCACGCTAGCTGGTGATCTATTTTTAGCACACTCTACCCCAAGTCGAGGGCCGAGCCGTGACATCTTCGGTCACCTCCGTGATACCCGAATAGACACGAAGGTGAACGACATTGTGGAAAAACCCCACAGACAGGTTAGTACATGCATTCCTATGATGTTCACAGGTTACGTCCATTCACGAAGGGCCGTAACAGGGCGTAGTAGAAAAAAACGCATTTCTAATCTTATTGACCTTATGGCGCAAGCGAGTATTGCAAGTGCCACGCACGGTGTATAAAACCCTACCCAACAGGTACACTATAAAGCCACCTCTCTCACCGTTCGCTTTTCATTCGCCACCATGGCAGCGAGCGGAACAGAGCTTGCGTTATTCCAACTGACGTCCGACGTCACCCTGATCGTCTATGACGATCACCTGGAGCTGGTCCAAGACGCACCGCAGAAGGTGAAGATTTTGTTATCGCTATCAGGATTGTTAAAGGGAAAAGACCCCGAAAGGGATTTCATGCACGTGGAAGTCGGTGTGCACATACGCACTGCTGGAGAGGATTCCCTTTTTTCCCGGTTGGAACAGAGTGGAGGTACCTATATCACACTCTGTCCACCCTTATGGATGGCACTGAAAGATGTACTCCCCGAGGTGGATGACTAACTACATCCCGAGGTGAAAGAAGGGACTGTAGCTAGCCGGAGGCTTACACCTGGCTGCACCCTATTGTTGTACCCCAAACGAGTGGACCTCATCGATAGCGGACTTAGGTGTTGGTGTACGACTGAACCCAAATCGCACGTCTCTTTGTCACCGGAAGGATGGACTACCTTGAAACGGGCGTTGCACGGTGATAGCATTCACCTGTGTGACGACGTCTACTTTTTCTGCGGTCCCTTTTCCGCTCGACTCCTCTGTCTGAACGACGGTGGTTTTACCCTGGACCCCGATCTATGGACGGCTTTGGAACAAGTAGTCCCCATTGTCGATAAGGTACTATCTCTATAGGAGCCACATAACCCATCAGAATAGTACGTATCACAGACTACACCCGTAGAGCTACATCTAGGCGCGCATGTGTGACCTGGTCTATAAAACACGTCTCTCTGGATCACACACCTTCATTTCTACGGTTGCAGAGCCATGGCGGAGATCCAGCCCTATGCGACTCGCATTTTACAGCATGCCACCGCGGTGAATTCACTCACGGGTTACCGAGCAGTGGTCCGGTCCATGTTTGCAGATGGCGACGACAACGAGGGGCGACGCCAGATCCTCAACGAGTTCACAGAAGCGGTCCTCGACAGAGTGCACTCGATGGAGAGGCGTGCCATCACTCACCACTACTGGACTATGACAGCCATCCTTGATGCTCGGGCTATGGACCACGAGCGCTCACGCCGGAACCAGCGACGGCTGGTTGGCCTCACAATAGTCTGTGCCCTATTGACCCTGGCGCTGTGGTATTGACAGTGGGACCTGACTATACATACGAGGGTCAGACAGAGTGTGTGTCATTCACCGTTCGACATTGGAGCAAGCATGTCACCCGTCCTACGAGCCATCCTTCCCCTTACACCCCGGGTGGGGTTACACGTCTATGAAGATAAAGTCACCCTCGTGGAAGACCGTGGAGATGTTTGCTGGTCGCCCGCTGAGGTTTTCCTGCACGTGTATGCGGATAAGGTCGATATCATGGAGGAGGTGGGAGACATCTGTGATGCGGACCCTACACAACCGTGCCCGGCTCACATTCGTCTGTCCCGGGATGGCTGGACCAAATTCAAACGGGTGTTGTCTGGTGAACTGAACGGCGACCTCATCCACTTGTGTCACGATGTGTACATCCGACGCGGCCCTTTCTTTGCTCAATTGGCTCAGCTAGATGGAGGTACAGTGCATTTTACCCTTCACCCTGATCTATGGTCTGCATTGGAAGATGCCGTGGTGGATGTGGATGAAGTGCTTATCAAGCGGTCATCAGACGAGTTGGACTGGTCATTGACCATGGCCACTGTGGAAGTCCACGAAGAAAATCAGAAAGAAACTCCGGCCCAAGATATACCCGTTATAAATAAACGATAGAGCCAGGGGCCATCATCATTTGTCACCATGAAGCGCTGGGAGAAGGTGTTGGATAACTTATACTACAGTCCCGACAGTCCGGCGGCCTATAGTGCATTGTCGGCTCTCTATCGAGCGGCCAAACCCCAGGGGATACAACGTGCCCAAGTCCGAGATTGGTTAAGAAAACAAGACACCTATACCTTACACAGATCTGTCCGTCGCCATTTCTACGGAACCGGGTCATCGTGGGAGGAATAGATGCCCAGTGGCAAGCGGATTTGGTCGATATGAGCGCCTTTGCCAAACACAACGATGGGAATCGGTATATCTTGACGTGCATCGATATTCTATCCAAGTATGCGTGGGTGGTATCCATCCGGACGAAAACGGGGGCAAATCTCATAGCGGCGTTCAAAGACATCTTCAAGACCGGGCGCAAACCTTTGTATTTGCAAACCGACGAAGGCACGGAATTCCTCAACAGACCGTTCAACAGTTTCTGAAAGCCCAGAAGGTGTTTTTCTTCCATACGTACAACGAGACCAAGGCTTCCGTGGTGGAAAGGTTCAACAGGACATTCAAAGGCCGCATGTATAAATATTTCACCTATAAGAATACAAGGCGGTACATCCATGTTCTCCCGAAACTTGTGAGGGGTTACAATCGAGCCTATCATCGGAGTATAGAGAGAGCGCTCATTACCGTGACCCAACGCAATGAAGCCCAAGTCCGGCGTGTCTTGTACCCCAGGCCATCGCAGCGAACGCCAAAGGCGGTGTACAAGGTCGGGGACCCTGTACGGATCAGTAAAGTCAAAGGTCAATTTGAGAAAAGTTACTTGCCCAACTGGAGCGATGAGCACTTCCTGATTAAACGGCGCCTACCCCAACAGCAGCGAGTCTATGAACTGGAAGATCTTCAAGGGGAACCGTTGCTACGGACGTTTTACGAGATGGAATTACAGCCTGTCGTAAAAACAAAGCAAGACTACTACACGGTGGAGCAGATTTTAAAAACGGAACGTCGACGTGGCAAACTGTTTCATTTCGTCAAATGGCAAGGCTGGCACAGTTCCTTCAATTCCTGGGTCTCTGCCAACCAGGTGAAACGACTACAAAGCCAGACACCACTACCGTCATCCTTTATTCCACGTTCGACCACGGTGCTATGGACAAACAGCAGCTGCCTCTGAACACAGCGTCTCCCAAAACGCGCAAAGCGCAAGTGGGCTTTGTGGTGATAGTGCTAACCCTGCTGAGTGTGTTGTACGGAGGTGTGTTTTACGACGTAGCCTATGTCAGCACGTTACTTAACCAATTGAGAACACCAGCCACCGGTGAAACCGGTCTACAGAGAGCACCAGTCAACCCCGTATCGAGCCCAGTCACCACCACCACACCCCGTGTACAAGCCACAACGAGCTCCACATCAAGCTCAACATCTACACCAAGTACAACCACTACGTGTGAATACCCACCGGATTTCATCCCTCACAGTGAACAGACAACGACGACCGACGTTGTTCCCACCCCCATCATCATCACTCGCGGTGTACAGACAACGACGACCGACGTTGTACCCACCACCACTCCAGTTCACTCGTACGAAATTTACAAGAGCGGGTTACCACGACAGCGGATACACCTCGAACCATGGACCCTCGGTGGCACACACCACGTGTACTTGCAAAAAGAACCACAGCAGGGTTGACTTTGTCTCTGAGGTAGATAAAAAGGGCAGAGTTGTGGGTTCTGGGATTAGTTGTACATGATGTCTGCGCGACTACGGAAGCGCGCTCCCACGCTCCGTGTATTGAAGACGGCCCCACCCGAGTTGGTCCGAACCATTGCACGCGGTGCGGACCCTGACCATGTACGCTGTCTGTGCGAGATCGGGTACAACCTGTTAAAAGGCAACGTACCACTGACTCCGGCTCAGAAGACCAAGTTGGCCAACAATAAGACAGGTCTCCGAACCCTAGTCCATAAGCGGGTCACACAAACACAAAAGAAAAAGGTGTTACAGAAAGGCGGCTTTCTCGGGGCCATCTTAGCACCGTTGGCCGTGTTGGGTCCAGTATTGGGTGAACTCTTCGGCCGACAATGAACCACACGAAAAAAATGGTCCTCGTCGAACCACGGTTCCTTCAAAACCTCCAATCGCCCTACCCTGTCCCACCTACGGTGAAGACCATAAACACCCTCGATGGAGAGATGCAACAAATCTTACAGAGACCGGGGTTAAGCGACAGTGAGAAAGTACAACGGTACAATGAGACGCTTCAACGGTACATGACGTTCATGGACCAATACAAAACCTTGTCTACCCCACCACCACAACCACCACCACCACGTGACACACCGCCGACCTCAGCAGCGCTCCAACAGCCGCCATTACCAGGGGTAGCACCCACAGCCCCACAGTGGGTGGAAGACGAAGTGCTGAAGGGTGTACCTGCATCGTTCAAGAAACAAGCTGGCCTGGTATTACAACGGATGAAACAGAATCCTAACATGACTTGGAATGATAAAGGCGAACTCCTGGTACAGAATCAGGTGGTCCCCGGCACCCACATGACGGATTTAGTGAATGACCTGATGCGTAAACGCAGATCGCACACGGATCCTCGAGGATGGGAGGTCTTTGCTCAAGGCTTGAAAGACATGCATGTACCACAGGAATTGGTGGGGAACCCCCACCGCTGGGCCTTTATGCAGCGAACCCAGCAATCGCCGAGTCGTGCACCACGACAGATTCCACAACCTTGGGAATCCGACTGGGAACCGGAGTCACCCCACAAAACTCCACCACCACAACGGGCACCTTCTTTTCAAACCTTTAAAAAACCACCCTTGATCAGGACACCCCACATCTCCAGAGCCGTAACACGTAGCAAGTCAACGCGACGAACACGACGCCGGACACAACCGCCCAAGGCCTGGAACACCTATTAAAATCAACAGCAGCAGCAGGACAGCTCAGTCGCCATGTTTTACCTCACCCTACACAGTAACAGTTCGCTGGATGTGTTTCCTGACAACACCGTGGCCAAGTACGTGACCCAGTTACCGCAACCGTTGCATTTACCTGGACGATGGGAATGTGGCCTTGTGGATATCCAATACCCTTACTTGTGGTACAACGTGCGAGCCAATGAAGTGTGGTACGACGTGACCTACGAAGGAAAAGACACCCGACTCACCCTCCCCGAAGGCCAATACGATACTCCCAAGGAGTTCATGGGTGAGCTGTCAAGACTGTTGCATTATAAGGCTCTACGGGAGGTCACGAATACTTCAAAACCCATCAAAGCCTATCCCTTCAAGAATCACGTGAACTTCGATTACAACGCACACAACGACAAGGCAGAGCTTATCGTCACCGCCAACGCGAGTGTCGTACTGAGTCCTATCCTACAGCAAATGCTGGGTTTCGATCTACGGACGTTCGCTGGTCCCACCGCCCACCAAGGCGAGATCCCGATGGATATGAAGTCGGGTATGTACGGACTCTACGTCTACTCGGACGTGGTGGACAACCACATTGTGGGCGATATCAACACACCTCTGTTACGGGTGGTGCCCATTAAAAAGTTGTATGGAGATCAAGTCACCCACAGTTTCACCCACATGCTCTACCTGCCCGTACGACAAACCCACATCAACACGATCACGGTAGATATAAGAGATGACACGGGACGACCGGTGGCATTCGAACGCGGGAAAGTGGTGCTGACACTTCATTTTCGACAAGCACGTGCTCCCCACTTTGTATAATGAAGGTGCCTTACGAGTGCGATGCACGCAGCTATATGGACTATTATGCCCAACATGCCGGGGTGGCTTTCCGGTTTTTAGTGGTGCACGCATGCAACGTGGACATGGACTGGGGAACATACTCGGGAGCATCGTCAAAACGTTCCTGCCCTTGGTGACGCGTGGGGTGAAAGCAATCGGCAAACAAGCGGTACGCAGTGGACTGCAAGTGGCCGGTGATGTCTTGGGGGGTACGGCACCCAAAGAAGCCTTGAAACGGCGGGCCAAAGAAGCGGGAGGCGTCTTGGTGGTCAAAGCACAACGCACCGTAGGGAATAAGAGAGCTGCTCCACCGAGACCACGCACCAGTCGACGACCGACCCAGCGACGACGCACATCGAAGACCCGGGATATCTTTTCTTAAAACATGTCCTTGATCCACGCCGAGTCCTGCCCCTCCACCAACAGTGAATTTGATTTGTGGACCGTGCCGCCCACACAGACCAGTGCCGAACATCAAGGATTATGGGTGGAGCATCTCCCGCTGTCCAGCATCAACGCAACAGGGCCCATCGAGTTCACCATCAGTAATGCGGATACGACCTATGTGGATTTAGCCCATACATACTTGTATGTGAAAGCCAAGATCGTCAATGGAGATGGCACCAGAATCGCCGACCAAGCAACGGTGGGCCCGACGAATCTTTGGCTGCACTCGATGTTTCAACAGGTGGATATATTTCTCAGCGACAAACTCATCAGTGACTCGACCAACACGTACCCCTATCGAGCCTACATCGAGACTACATCGAGACGCTGTTGTCGCATGGACGAGAGGCTAAAAAATCTCAACTGACAGCCGCTTTATTCTACCAGGACAAAGCCGAGCACATGGGCGCAGAGAACGACAATACGGGATATAGCAAACGGCAGGCTTTGACCGCGAACGACGTCTCGGTGGATATGATCGGTCGACTGCACGCAGACATGTTCATGCAAGACCGATACCTCTTGAACAAGATCCATATCAAAGTCCGACTGATACGGGCGCTTCCGACCTTCGCCTTGATGGCCACTAACGTAGAGGCGCATGCAGCTGACTATAAGATTGTCATCGAAGACGCAGTCCTGCATGTCCGAAAAGTGAAACCGAATCCAGCCGTTCAATTGGGACACATGAAAGCCTTGGAAACAAAACCAGCCCATTACCCTATCCGACATGTGCAAACCACAGTGTTCTCTGTGTCTGCTGGAAATATGAGCGCCAACAAAGAAAACCTGTTCCTGGGGGAACTACCCAAGCGATTGATCCTGGCCTGTGTGGAAAATACCAGTTTCAGTGGAGCCTACCCAGAGAATCCGTTTGACTTTAAACATTTCAGCATCAATTTTGTGGCCCTGCATGTGGATGGACAACAGGTGCCAGCCACGGCCTTAACACCGAACTTTGGGCGCGCGAATTTCATTCGAGCCTATCAGAGCCTGTTTACAGCCACCGGTCAAATCAACCAGGACGAAGGGAATTTCATCAGTCGGGAGGACTACGGGAACGGATACACGTTGTTCTGTTTCGATCTGACCCCAACCTTAGAGAACGACCATCAGCTGGCCCTGGCCAAGCAAGGCAATTTACGGTTGGAAATCCACTTTCTACGAGCCCTCCGGAGCACCGTCAATGTTTGACAACATCATTCAAGTGGACAAGGCGCGCAACGTGCTGTGTGACTTCTTCACCTAACATGGATACAGACCAGATAACCACCGTACTGGAGAATGACCCAGAGACACGTATGATGTTTCAAGGGGTGTTCGCCCGAGATGTGTTCCCAATTAGACCGTGTGTATCCTGCTGCTTACGTTCTCAACACGGACCCGATGGATCGGCCCGGTGAACATTGGGTGGCCGTGTACTTGACAGAACAGCAGGGCGAATACTTTGACCCGTCCGGCCTGCCACCCCTCCATCCCGATTTAACAGACTTCATGGATCAAGGCACAGAGACGTGGTGTTGGAGCAGTCAAACGTTGCAAAGCCTGACCAGTAGCGTGTGCGGACAATATTACTTGTTTTACCTGTACCATCGATGCCGGGGAATACCCTTATCTACCATCGTACAGATGTTTGACGAGTACCCCAAGGCTGAGGACCGAGATGTACTCGTATATGACTGGGCCGCCCATCATTTCAATGTACAAGTCCCGTTCTGGGCTTGAATTCTTTCAATGTACACACGCCCCCTGTTCTGGGCTTAAGTTTACAAGCCCCTGTTCTGGGCTTCAGTTTACAAGCCCCCTGTTCTGGGCTTCAGTTCTTTCAATGTACAAGCCCCTTGTTCTGGGCTTCAGTTTTCACGTGGTTGTTCTCACGTTGTTGTTGTTACTGAATAAAAAAAAATGAGATCTCACCAAAAAAAAACCTGTCTTGTGTGTTTTATTCATAATGCATAAATGCCCAATGTGGAGATTCAGTCAAACTGAAATCAGTGGTGTAGGATGGGGCCAAAACGTAACCCATCAATGTTAGAATGCAAGAGCACTATAGTAAAATAGAGAGCCAATGAAATCAGCCCACAGACCAAGTACGTGTTTTGGTCTAGGTTTGGAGCGGCCATTTCATTGAGGTGCGTGTAAAGGAAGACGGTGAGTGAAGACTCGTCCAACACGTATAGATTAAGTTTATTACTATAAGTTATATGAGCATAATGCATGAAACTGGTTTTGAACACCGTATTAGCCAATCAGTGGCCTAGAATGGAGCCAAAGGTAACCCATCCATGTCCAGAAAACATTACCCGCGTGTACAAGAACCCGGATGTAAGCGCGGACGTAGGCGACAAGTACCCGGATGTAGGCGTAGACGTGTACCTAGTACCCGCCCATTGGTTCTTTTATCAATCGCTCATTGGCTCTTTTTTCTCGACCACTGATTGGTCCAAATGGACCTGCCCATCCTTCCCAGGTTCATTTACAATCCCCTTTTTGGGGGTTCAAGCTCTGTATATATCGATGCCGCAACATTGTCCCTTCCGAACCTTGCCGAAAGGGAGACCTTTTGACTTGGATGTGACCTTTGAACTTTTGATCCGACATGCATCCGCGCACTGCCGGTGATGCCGCGCACTTCCGGAGAACCCGCGCGCGCGCGCGCTGCGTGCCGGATGATGCCGCGTGCGCTCTGCGGCCGGGGCGGGCCGGGGCCGGGGCCGGGAAAGTTGGAGGTAGTGTTTGAGCATTCTGAAAAACCGGAAGTGACGTCACACACACTTGCGCAGACCCACCAAACCACGTGAACGCCATTGTGGGGGAAAAACCCAGTACATGACAGACACAGACAAGTCTAGACATGTCCAAAGGTCACGCCCCATTCACCCAAACCGGAAGTGACGTCACAACCCACGTGACCTGCGCAGCAGAATGGAAACGACACCCTAGTCTAGCCCCCTCACCTAGGCTTTACATGGATACCTCACTCGATCTCAGCGGCCCATGAGGAGCCCACCTAGACCCCAAAAACGTCTATGTCCATACCCCTTTGTCCACTGCGCATGCGCAGAGTGACCCTATTTCAACCCCACATCCACGCCATCAGATGCTCCATTACATAGGCTTCACATGGATACCTCACACGACCCATTCGAACCGTCAATAGCCCATCTCTACCCCAAACACACACCCACATACCCCAAAAATGCCTGGTTTCTCTACTACGGCCAGGCTGCGCATGCGCAGACTATTGAACACGGACGAACCATTAGTGTAGTCAAGTGCTCCTGCATGAGAGCTTCAAAATAAGACCTCATATGACACCATTGGACCATTAGTGGCCCACCTAGACTCCAAAACGTCCACCCCGTATGGACCTATACACCCATAGCCATGCAGTATTGGCCTATGGGCCTACCCAGGCCGCGGTGACTTTTTTCAAAAATTTCACCGTTTCGCTCCGGGACACTTCCTAATAATATTTCACAAATGAGCGGGCGGCTGAAGAAGAAAACCGTCAAACGACTGCGCCCAGTATGAAATGCAGGTTTTCCCGAAATTCAGGACAAGCGTGAAGTCTATACCACGGTATGGGACTATACAACCAGGTCTATCTGTGGATTATCAGTGGGCTTTTCAAAAATTTCACCGTTTCGCTCCGGGACACTTCCTATCGTGTTCTAAATGACGAGATTAAGAAAACAAATCCAAACAACCATACCGCAAATGTATAGAAGTAGGTTTCCCAGTGGGACAAACATTGGTCCTATACCCCAGTATGGGACTATATGGGTCTATATGGGGGGTCTCAGTGACTTTTTTCAAAAATTTCACCGATTCGCTCCGCGACACTTCCTATCATGTTTGTCTTGACGAGACTAAGAAAACGAGACCCCACAACCTATACCGCAAATGTCGAGAAGTAGGTTTCCCAGGATGATCCTATACCCCCCATACCCCATATAGGCATTTTCCCGTAATTTAGGATAAAGTCCGTGTTCCGTATTTTTTCAGGAAAATTTTTACATACACCCACCCTGGAACTAGGGGAGATAACTCTATTGATAGGCAAGCCCCGTTAAGCCCGGCGACCTATATATCCCCCATACCCCATATAGGCATTTTCCTGGATTTTTCGATAAAGTCCGTGTTCCGTTTTTTTTTTTCCATGAAAAATTTTACATGCACCCACCCATGACTGGATGCCCCTTCACCTAGGCTTCACATGGATACCTCATACAACTCCATCGGCCCATTAGAAACCCCGCTCGATCCCAAAACGTCTATTTTCATACCCTTGGGCCACCGCGCATGCGCAGAATGCCGATATTTCAACCCCACGCCCAGCCCATCAGATGCCCCCTCACATAGGCTTCACTTTGATACCTCACTCGACCCCATCGGACCATGCAGCGTATTTCCAGTCTAGGGACTACTTTTTCTCCGCGGAAGCTTTTTGCCGCGACCGCATTACCGCCAGGACCGCATCACCGCGGATGAATACATCCCCTTTTCCACAAAATTCAAGATGGCCGCCAAGCGCACACCTCCTCAAAAATTCAAGATGGCGGCCAAACTCTGGCAGATCGAGTTGTCTCCCTTGCGTCCAGAATGACAGATGGCGCTACTGGTTCCTCCTCAAACCCTCCTCGTGACGTCACTACATCCGGGTGAAAGGATTGCCAATTCCCGTTAACGCTACTACTAATGTCTCTGTAACCGTGGCCTAAAACTGGACCTAGAACATTGGGGTTCCCTTTTAATTGCCGATACTAGTAATCAGAAAGATCAAAGCACAAAGTCACAGACGGAAATATAGGTATTATTATCATGTATGTAAAGTTGCAAGGGGTGAATGGATGTACAAAATTCTGAAGTCGGAAGTCGGAAGTCAGAAGTCAGAAGTCGGAAGTCGGAAGTCGGAAGTCGGAAGTCAGAAGTCAGAATTCCGAAAGTCAGAAGTCAGAAGTCCGAAGTCGGAAGTCGGAAGTCGAAAGTCGGAAGTCGGAAGTCAGAAGTCAAAATCAAAATAATCAAGTTTTGGAGAAGGGAGGAGAGAGAACTAAAATACCTTGATACAAACAATATTTATCTTATTTGTTAATTATATTTGGGAGTAATGGTACGATCTCATGATTTGGCTTGGGCTTGACAAAATTAGGTTTAGTTTTTTTGTGCTAGAAAATCGTAAATAATATTTGAATAATCGATAAATATAATGGCATCGCCTTGTCGCATTGATGCGTAAATTATCATACTATATTATTCGACCATGCTTTGGAAGTAATTGTGATCAGTTGAATACAATTTAAAATATTTACGGGGGGGGGGGGGCAAAATACCCCCTTGGACAGATCCCAAAAAGCCCAGGCCAGATAGGGTTAACCCAGAATATATTTTAAGTGTTAATGACTGGTATATTTTCGACCTGAATTTGTCAAAATTATCATAAATGTAAGCTTATTAGTCCTGTATTGGGTATTTGATCCATGCATATTATCATATTTACACCAGTTATCAATACATGAAAAATCCGCTCCGTTTTATAAACAAAAGAGAGGGATCATGAGAACGAACCGGAGATCATGCGGTTGTCCACGTGCTGTGTACCTGTCGCCGCCACTGAGACAAGACAGCATTATCCGACGATTAATGTGGAAAGGGCGCATTAAATGTGATTATTCGTAATGTATCAATTTGTGCAATTATATTATGTAATTGAGACGCCTTTGACTTGTGACATAGGGTATTTCGATTTACATTAGAAGTTATCGCATTTTAATAATCAGAACATAACTCAAGATAAAATTCAATGGTTATCTGATTATTATAAGTACATGCAAGCAGGTTTTTAAGCACGATATTCCATAATAATGGTGTTGTGTTATTCCATGCTTCATAATTTAAGATGTAATGCATTATAAATGAAAAAAATCCTAAGTCTGAAGTCGGAAGTCAGAAGTCAGAAGTCGGAAGTCGGAAGTCAGAAGTCAGAAGTCGGAAGTCGGAAGTCAGGAGTCGGAAGTCAGAAGTCCCCTCTCGGCTTTCGTACATTCATCAAAGAATTTGAAAAACTTAGAATTTAGGCGTGTCGGGGAATAGCAGTATTTGAAGGTTTTTCATCAGCAATGTTCTGAGGTGTTTATTGAAATCCTCATAGTTTTCACACCATCAAGCAAATGCTAACGTACAAATACGAGATATGTTCATATGTTCTTCTGAAATGTTGATATCCAGAAATTTGCAGTTAACTATGTCCAAATTATTGATGATTCATTGGGTCGGATCTGATTAGTTTCCTTAGGTAACAACATAGTCTTCTATTCAAATTACTGGTAACGTCTAGGTTTTATTTCAGCCTGTGTAAGCTTGCTGAATGTTTTTACATGTACCTTTAAAAAAGGGTTTGAGCACTTCGGGTGTGTCTCGTTTTTGTTGTTGTGTTGACATAGATCAGTTGATGTATTTCGTGCATCGATAACTTCAAAATGAGACCAAAAAAAAAACAGTCATAGTTGAAGGATTTTACAGAACAACGGGTGGACACAGTCGAAGTTATTAGAAACAGAAAATACACAACCTGTGTGGAGATTAACTCTAGATGGCCTGGGTTTCTTGGGACTTGTCCAGGCCTGGGGGATATTTCCCTTAACCCTACCTGGCCTGTGAGGGGGGGGGGGAGCAAATGCCTTCTCCCCCTACCAAACTTTCTGTGCTATCTCTGGAACGACAAAAAATGGAGAGCTGAAACTCCTTGACTTTATAGTTTATCATATTGGAGTCACTCTGAGCCTATTTGCATAACCCCCCGAGCAGAGGATCGTGAGTACATTCAAAATGGCGGCCACGTGGGGTACCAGAAACGTGATGTTTTTGTCATATTTCTTCAAAATTTGCGCTTTTCCGAGATGAAAAGTGGGCAAAACTATTTTATTTCACATCACATTAATATTTCCTAATTTATCATGTAGTTTTTAGGGAGTAATTGCATAAATAAAAAAATCGGAAAATCCGACCGAAAAATCGACCAAAAATGCCGTTTTTTGAGAATGACATCACGTGACGTCATCAAAGCGGTCATCTTGGATTTTGTAACATTTGCTGGTAGAGCTTGACCAAAGGGTAGAGTGTGGTAAGTTTCAGCCCCCTAGCTCAAGGAGTAAGAAAAATAATTAGGGAGCCCCCAGGCCAGGATACGTCCCAAAAAGCCCAGGCCAGATAGGGTTAATCCTAGAATTAGGCAACTGAAATTTTCCACACTATACCCCTGGGTCAAGCTCTACCAGAAAATGTAACAAAATTCAAGATTGCTGGTTTGGTGACGTCGCCGTCAGCAAACGATATTAACGATTTTTCGGTCAGATTTTTTCTCGAATTTTCCATTTATGTTTTCTTCGCGAAAGCTGCATAATGATAAATAATAATCTGATGTGAAATAAAAAGAGTTCCTGCCCACTTTTCCTCGTAGAAGAGCAAGAATTTCGAAGAAAAGTGACGAAAATCTCACTTTTCTGGTAGCACGCATGTCGCCATTTTGAAGTTACCCATGATCCCCCGGAATTATGCAAATAGGCTCAAAAGCCACGGAGTGTCAGCTCACAGTTGTTGTCGTACTGGTATGTCTGGGGATAGGATAGAACGTGCTCCCAGCGGCTAATTCTCCTACTCTATTTCATACCTCTTGATAATGAGGCTATTGTTTTTGCAAATTATGGAAAAACATAGATCAAATTATCCTACTGTGTCCTTTTTCCACGGATTTTGTAAACGGATTAACTTCAATTAAATTCAATTTAAAAGTCCGGTACTGTCTGTGAAGTACCGATGTAAAAGTTAAAAATGTTCTGGCTAATTGTGTCCGTTTTATATAGAAACTAAGGACTTAAGGTGGGGGAAATGTCCTAGCTGGGTTACAAGATAGGGGCCGGACACTCTTAGCCACCGAAAAGTCTAAGCTTCCACACTCTGGAATCGTAATTTTACGTAATTTTGAAACCCGAGACGCGATTCCTCAAACTCAAAAGTAGGTCCATACCTGCAAAATCAGTAAACACCCTTGTATGGTTAATTGCCCCAGGTCCAAGAGAGAACATGGGATGAATGCTCGGTACAACATAGGACACGTTCCCCATATCTGTGGATCCACCAATCATTTCTATAATCTCTTTCCTGGTTTCCAAAACCACACCACATGCCTCTGCGTGTTTCTTGTAGGAACTGATCAGTGCTGAATTAGTTAACACTTTCAAATAGGGATTATCCATGTATGTCACGTCCACCTGAAAATATTATAATACGTGAAATATGATGACGATGATGATGATGATGATGATGATGATAATGTAACTGCATCCAATACTCGAAAGATCTTATTAGTAGACATATATTAACGCTATCTGGCCTGGACTTTTTGAGACCTGAGATGGCCCCTCTAATTATTTTTCTTACCCCTTGAGCTAGAGGGCTGAAACTTACCACACTATACTCTTGGGTCAAGCTCTACCGGAAAATGCAATAAAATCTAAGATGGCCGCTTTGATGAGGTCATAGTGACGTCATTTTTAAAAACGATATTTTTGGTCGATTTTTCGATCAGATTTTCCGAATTTTTTATTTATGCAATTTCTTCGCAAAAACTGCATGATAAATTAATAAATATTAATGTGATGTGAAATAAAATAGTTTTTGCCCACTTTTCCTCGCGAAAAAGCAGAAATTTTGAAGAAATATGACAAAAACATCACTTTTCTGGTAAACCACGTGGCCGCCATCTTGAATTTACCCATGATCCTCTGCTCGGGGGTTATGCAAATAGGTTCAAAATGACCCCAATATGATAATCTATAAAGTCACAAAGTTTCAGCTCTTTATTTTTTGTCGTTCCGGAGATAGCGCAGAAAGTTTGGTGGGGGGGGGGGCGGGGCGGCCAGGTAGGGTTAACATAAAAATGCAAATAATCGAGTAGCAAGAGAGAAGCGGTAAAAATTATTCAATGATGCTGACAAGAGAACATGATGTCACCAGCTGTATCTCACTGAAGAGTACTCTTCAACCAAATCAGCTTTGAAGTCAATAGTGGGAAGTAGCCTTTTCAGAGCAACGGGATCAGGCTCGTGTTACCATTGCGGCGTGTTCTCGCGCTGGAGGAGGGACTGTCCATTCGTCGGCGTCAACCCCCAGTTGCTCAGAGGTGGTAGAGTCCCGTCAACAACTGCTCATTAAATAAGGACTATCAGTTAAGTTCTCTGTTCAGACTGGTTCATTGATTAATAACAAATCTGTCAATAACGTTTCTGAATCATTACTTTCCCACAATCTTGTTAAATATTATTTCAATATGGGGAAGGTATATGAGCGAATCATAGTTAAGGGAATTCCTGAAGAACGTAGTCAGTTTCGGAGAGACATAGGATCTATAGATTTCATTGTTGATATAGTGGAAAACTACTACATAATTCCGTTTTATACGACCCCTTGTGCGATGTAGATTAGAAATAATTTATCTGCTATACGTCATAGACATATTGTTAAATCAGCAATTGTTGCTCTTGTTAGAAAAGGGCTTGTAGTGGAATGTATGGAAAAGCCAGCGTTTGTTAATCCGCTATTTGTGGCTATTCAGGCTTCAGGTAAAGCTTATTCTAGATCTGTAAAATATGAAGATTGACTGATGTATATTTCAAGGAATAGTTGGCTGGTGACTTTTGATATTTACTCGGCATATCATCACGTTGATTCCTTGGATTTTCGTGGTGTGATGATTAGGGAGAAAAACATTATTACAAATTTCTTGTATTGCCGTTTGGCCTATCCACTGCGCCGTTTATTTACACAAAGGTCACCAGACATTACGCACGATGTCCGCAATGATGTGTTTTGTTATTTCTGGTATGTAGTGCGCATTTCATGCTGGAGAAGAGTCTAATGTGTCTCAATTACGCTAGAATTGTGACCGACCATAGAAACACCATGTATCTTGCACCACGTGGTGCTTTTGTGATCCAAAGACCTCGGTTGAATACACAAGCTGTGCGGTACGGGCCAGATCACTCTTACTTCGCCATCATTGACAAGATGGGGTCGTCATGATGGCGCTTGATAGTATCGCCTTAATGAACTAGTTTCTGCAATATTATTTTTTGACGTTGATTGAAATGCTCACAGTTTTCGTATGATCTGGGCAATGTTACAAACTCATGCAATATTGCAGATAAAGGGATAGGCAACCAGCTGCCAGGCCTTTTAACTGGAAATTAATGATCACCATATCTTTGTTGATCCGAAAATATCACATCGCATAATGAGAAAGATTACTGAGAAGGTCTTTGCCCTAAGATAATCACATTTGATTTGAAGAACGGAAAATTCTCTTTCGGGTCATATAATTACAGCATTTGTTAGGGAAATTCAACAGGGATTTGAATAACAGTGCTGATCCTTCGGAAATATCACAGCCCGCAAAGGGATAGCTGACAATAGCAACGTGACCACATCACATGAGATTAAGCCCTTTTAATCTTTATAAAGGTATATCCGAATAGGATGTTCCATTTGGACCATCGGTGATTCCTTCAAATTCGGAGAAGGTCTATATATATCTTTCATCGCGTGATGTATTTGAGGATCGTCCAAAGTAAAACGATCGTCTATATACAGTTTGGTGAATGCTAAGGAGCGGGCTTCGAAGTGTTGGGGTTTTTTTCGACAATTTCTGCATATATGCAACTATGAGCATAACTTTCCATGTCCCGCTACTCAAAATTTCTAGGTGTTTTTTTATTCAAATGACGTTGTATATCGATCCTGTCATATTATCCTGTTTCAAATTCTCCTATAACCACTGGATGTCGGCATGAGAAAATATTTGTCTTGGAGAGTTTTGAACACCTGGGCTTGTATTGTTCAGCAATTACACCAGTCCTAAAGGAAAAATACTTAACCCCAGCAAAAGCGAAGCAAAGTTCGGAAACTCAGCCGGACCGATGTCACATGGTTATCTTGTGGTTCGACATTTTACATGTTCCAAATACAGAAGACAGATCCGACACTTAAAAGACAACTTTCGTCCATAATGTTTCCCGTCCATAATTGAAAACCATTTTTTTTGCATAATATCATTGACACCAAATTTCTATTAGACATAAATTTGAAAAATACATAAATTTAGAAATACTGTTTTCATAGGTGTGCTCAATGTATACTTGAGGCACGGTTAGTGTGAGAAAGTTGATATTTTTGAGCAAGGGCGAAGCTTTTCCTCCCAAACATGCCTGAAATATACATTGAGCACGCCTATGAAACCATTATTGCTATTCTATTGCACTAGTTAAATGATTATCAACGAAATTGCAATGGAAATTTGAAAAAATATTTTAAACTTTGGTGACCTCTCTATCCTTTGCCGAAAAGCTTTCACCGAGTATCAGTTGACAATGTGTAAAGATCAATGCACGAGTTTATGTGGTCTCTCAAATGGGGGTGATTTTGTCACCTGAGACATACTGTGTGAAAAATACGTTCATATAGGTCTGTTTGTGTCGCTTTGTTAACCAATTTCACGATGGGCACGAGAGCTAAACTTGAGACAGAAATTTACGACTTTAATAACAAATAAATATTAATTTACAGCTATACAGACGACATTTATCCCTACCATTCCCCACCAGCCCTGTAAAGTAGAATCTCCTGAAGGAACACCGCGCTTATCAACATGACGTGTGTGGATTTCACGCGTCACAACGTGCTAAAACTTGCTAGATAAACGCACAGCTACAAGTGTGTAATACATGTAGGTACAACTGTTAACCCTACCTGCCCTGGGGGGGGGGGGGGCATTATGGCCCCCCTACCAAACTTTCGTCGTTATCTCCGGAACGACAAAATATGGGGAGCTGAAACTCTTTGACTTTATAGTTTATCATATTGGGGTTATCTTGAGCCTATTTGCATAACCCCCTGAGCAGAGGATCATGGGTAAATTCAAGATGGCCACGTGGGGTACCAGAAAAGTGATGTTTTTGTCATATTGCTTCAAAATTTCTGCTTTTCCGCGATGAAAAGTGGTCAAAAACTAATTTATTTCACATCACATTAATATTTACTAATTTATCATACAGTTTTTGCTAAAAAATCGCATAAATAAAAAATTCGGAAAATCCGACCGAAAAATCGACCAAAAAATGCCGTTTTTGAAAATGACGTCACTGTGACGTCATCAAAGCGGCCATCTTGGATTTCTTTTACATTTTCTGGTAGACCTTAACACAAGGGTATCGGGTGGTAAGTTTCAGCCCCCTAGCTGAAGGGATAAGGAAAACAATTAGGGGGGATTTCGCTCCCCCCCCTCCCCCCCCCAGGCCTGGACAGGTCCCAAAAAGCCCAGGTCAGATAGGGTTAAAGAATGCAAAGTACACGTGTTATAGCATTACAGCAATGACTTACAGAACAACCGGTGGCTTTGGCTGCAGCCTCGAAACAGGCGTTGGCTTTGTTAATGAGAATTAGTAAGTCGCTGACAGATGGCGCTCGCATGTAGTATTCCAATTCGGTCAGTTCAGGAATGATGTTGGGTTTAGCTCCTCCATTAGTGATAACGCCTATAAACAATGACAATCGATAATGAACACACTATTTACATATTATAGTTCGATGGCCTACATAGTATTGTAATCACCAGTTTAAACAAATTATGGTGATGCAACATACACACCAATGTGAAGGGATTTCAAATCAGTTAAAATCTTTATCTATAATACTTTATTTATTGCAAACACTTCGACAATAGATATCCCCGGTGAAATAAATTTTGTGTTGAATTGTTTGTGGTAATCTAAGCCTGCCAGAGGGAGATTTTAACTGATTTTAAACTCCTATGCATAATCGGAAACAAAACTGAAAAACTCCAATAGAAGGGAGTCCGTCTAGCGCCCCAAATACCCTGACATTGATCTGGGATGAAGCATGTTGTATCACGGCATATATAGAATCATCATCTAGAAATTTACCATGCATCCGGCAGTCTGGTTTAAGCTGCTGACGAAGACAGGACAGATTTTGGTAGCACAGGACGGCGGCATCCAGGGCGTTGACTCCTTCCCAGGGAAAGGCAGAAGCATGGCTCGCTTTTCCTCTGTACGTTATCTTCATCCTGTATTTTAATATTTTAAATATTTAAAATATTTTTTATTCCATGATATGACATTTCAATCAGCTCTGTAACCGAGAGTGAAACGTCGTAAAGGACCAAATTGATGTTTTCAAATGTTTATAGAGAGTTCGTTCAGTGTAATTAGTTCAATGTAAATATTCACTTCAATTACACGTCCAGTTTTATCAAATCAGTTCAGTGGAAATTGAGGGCATATGCCTTCGTGGGTGGATATTATATCTTTCCAAGAGACCGATGTATGTTCTTGGTCTTGTAGAGAGATCTACCATTTTGTTTTACATCATGTGCATCTACCTTGAAATTGAAGGCATGTTCACGTCTAGAAGGTTAGAGAATGTCGGATGGCTCATCAGTGCGATGTCAACGCCTTCCAAAGCTCCCTTATTGATCAGATCGACCTTTCCTCCTCCTCCCTCCTCGGCAGGGCTTCCTAACACCGTCAACTGGATAAGCAAAGGTTAGACGTACGAAATCAAAGATTGGCTCTAATTGTACACCCTTAAGGTTACTGTATCGGGTCAAAGCTTCAAAATCTCGATTTTTTTTGTCTTATACCAGAGTACACAGTCAAACCTACAGGTTGGTGGAATAAGAAATGATGAAAATTAGTGCATTGTAGTAACAAAAAAACATGAGTTTTTACAACTCAAGCCATTCGTGGTGCATAAGTGCTGATTGGTTTTTGGCCGTTTTCTTCGTTTAGTTCTTCGTCAAAAAGTGATTTTTTTCACCCATTCTAATTTCTCTCTTGTTATTTGATGTACAAACATGAACTTTGGACACAATATTCCAATCATGTAAATCTTCAAAAGTTTGCCTCAAATTTTATAAGTTCGGCCCTGTTCATGAATTATTTATGATTTAATGGAGAGGGGTCGAGTTTTTGCAGATTTTTTCAATCTTTCAACTTTGCACGACGATAAAATAACTTCTAGGCCCTAACTAAAAAAACTGAGGTAACATATTTTTATTCAAATGGTAAAGTTCATTAAAGTTTGTTTGCTAAAAACTGAGAGAGTTATTAGCGCGTGATTTTGAGGACTATACTTTTCTAAATGACATCATTTATCTTTAAATACATCGATTCTTGTAATAAATTCGAGAATTTCTAAATTTCTTGAATCAAGGGATTTCAGAAAATGTATAGTTTGTATGGATACAGAAAAAGTACTGCCCCGTAATCAAGCAAAATTGTGAAACGTACACGTACGCAAATGGAACCCGATACAGTAAACTTAAAGGCTAATGCTAGATTTAACATCTAGAGTGGTGGAGGAAGGAAAACACTTAGAAAATGTTGTATTCACCACTTTTAAATGTTGGATACAACAGCTTAAAATGCTGCATAAATAAAACACTTTTTAAATGCTTTCCATCCTCCATCACTCTAGATGTTAAATCTAATATTGAGAGCTTTAAGCGTCTAATTGAACTCACATTGTTTATTACACCAGCCACATATGAAATTCTGTAATGGGATTTATCTAACGCCGACCCGTATGACTCGACAATGTTTATCCAGATTTCCATTCCGTAACCCTATCTTGCCTGGGCTTTTGGGGACGTATCCTGGACTGGGGAGGGGGGGGAAGGGCTCTCCTAATTATTTTTCTCACCCCTTGAGCTAGGGAGCAGAAACTTACCATACTATACCCTTGGGTCAAGATCTACCAGAAAATGAAAAAAGTCCAAGATGGCCGCTTTGATGACGTCACAGTGACGTCATTTTCAAAAACGGCATTTTTGGGTCGATTTTTCAGTCGGATTTTCCGAATTTTTTATTCATGCAATTTCTCCGCAAAAACTGCATGATAAATTAGTAAATATTATTGTGATGTGAAATAAAATAGTTTTGCCCACTTTTCAAAGCGGAAAAGCAGAAATTTTGAAGAAATATGACAAAAACATCACTTTTCTGGTACCCCACGTGGCCGCCATCTTGAATTTACCCATGATCCTCTGCTCGGATGGCTATGCAAATAGGCTCAAAAATGACCCCAATATGATAAACTATAAAGTCAAGGAGTTTCAGCTCTCCATTATTTGTCGTTTCGGAGATAGCGCAAAAGGTTTGGTAGGGGGGGCATTTCGCCCCCCCCCCGGGGAAAAAACTTTGGTCTGGTAATAGAGTTTTTGTCGAAATATATTGATTCTGTGAATATTTTGTCTGCGATCCGAAAAACTACATGCATTATAACAGTCTAGCAATTCTACAACATATATAACCTATCATTAATGCATGCAAAATGCAAAGAACACGTTATTAGGCGCAATTTTTTACACGATTTGGCGCTGACACGATTAGGCGCAAATACACGATTAGGCCCCCCACAGCCCCTACCTATATAATTTGACCTCCAGTCTTCTTAAAATTTATGTTTTAATAAACTGTTAGCGTCTGATCAGTGATTGTGTATGCCATTAGGCTGTCTTTTAAATAGATGTGAAATATCAACGGGACATAAACCTACCTTCCCCATCTTGTCTTTGGTAGCCTCCATGGCGGCTTTAACTCCTAGACCTGCAGCCACTCCTACCTCGGCGATCAAATTATGACCACAGGCGTGTCCGATCTCCGGCAAGGCGTCATACTCACAGAATATTACCACGTGAGGTCTGGCATTTTCTTCCCCGAATGTTGCACGGAATGCCGTCTTCAAGCCCTTGTATTGTCGTTCTACTTTAAATCCTTGATTTTCCAGGAAGTCTGTAAGAATTTCATGAGCATGGTGCTCCTCGTATTTTAATTCCGGATTTTTCCAAATTTCTTGGCTGACAGAATTCAACTCTTTGGCTGATTTGTCCACAGCTGAACCAGCAACTTCATAAATGTTAGACATCCTGCTTGCTCAAGAGCGAGACAACCTTCAATCACCGAGTTTATATTGATATGACGATGCATTTGGGACAAACTGATCTCACGCGACCCAGGTTTATATATCAGTAGGCTACGTTATCGCACATACCTGCAGCGTACGGTGCCTCATATGTGACATCGATTCTTTACTTTTTTCCAATTTGATTAATTCATTTTTTGATTTCTAGGCGGTTTTCTCCATTGTTTCTCCTATTTTCCACTAACATTTTCCAGTTCATCACTTAATTTCTTCAGTTTTCTCTCATCCCTAGTAACGTCGTTACAATTTCTCCATCCCTTTTTTTCAGCGAATACCGAACTAAGCGGTGGAAACGTTTTAACCGTGGTGCAAACGATTCGATCGCGAGTGATGTAAACGTTTCCGAGAATTTAGTTTGGTTTTCGATGCAAAACATTGATGAAAAGATAGTGCCACGGCACTGTAGCTCATCTGACTGTAACTGGAGAAAGTAGCTGTGAGAAATTTTTAATAAAGAACTGCAACAGATGAGTTTCTAACTTGTGTTGTCCCCCTTGAACATTAAATGATCAGTGCAGTAATTTCCTGAGATGTCATGATAAAGTTTCATCGGAAATTCAAGATGCGGCCATACCGGATTTTCAAAATGGACCAAAAAAGGTATCTTGCACAACTGGACCACACAGGGAACCTGTGTGTCAAATTTGAGAAAGATCCATGCAGTAGTTCTTGAGAAATCGCGATAACAATGTTTCATGGGAACTCCAAGATGGCCGTCTGGTGGCCTTATTGGATTTTTGAATCAGACCACAATCTTTTGCACAACTAGACCCCAAGGGGAACCTGGGTACCGAATTTGAGAAAGATCCATACAGTAGTTTGTGAGAAATCGCAATAACACTGTTTCATAGGGAAATCCAAGATGGCCACCTGGTGGCCATATTGGATTTTTGAATCAGACCACAATCTTGCACAACTAGACCCCAAGGGGAACCTGGGTACCAAATTTGAGAAAGATTCATGCAGTAGTTCCTGAGAAATCGTGATAACAATGTTTCATCCGGAAATCCAAGATGGCCGCCTGGTGCCCATATTGGATCTTGGAATCAGATCACAAAAGGTATCTTGCACAACTAGACCCCAAGGGGAACCTGTGTATCAAAATTGAGAAAGATCAATGCAGTAGTTCCTGAGAAATTGCGATAAAGTTTCATGGGGAAATCCAAGATGGCCGCCAGGTGGCCATTTTGGATGTTCGAATCAGAGCAGAAAAGGTATCTTGCACAACTAGACCCCAAGCGGAACCTGTGTACCAAATTTGAGAAAGATCCATGCAGTAGTTCCTGAGAACTCGCAATAACAATGTTTCATGGGGAAATCCAAGATGGCCGCCTGGTGGCCATATTGGATTTTTGAATCAGACCACAAAAGGTATCTTGCATAACTAGACCCCAAGGGGAACCTGTGTATCAAATTTGAGAAAGATCTATGCAGTAGTTCCTGAGAAATCGCAATAACAATGTTTCATCGGGAGTTCCAAGATGGCCGCCTGGTGGCCATATTGGATTTTTGAATCGGACCACAAAAGGTATCTTGCACAACTAGACCCCAAGAGGAACCTGTGTACCAAATTTGAGAAAGATCCCTGCAGTACTTCCTGAGAAATCACGATAACAAAGTTTGATGGGGAAACTAAAAATGATCGACGTCTTCTATATGGGCTACCGTAGAAACAGCATCAATAAAAATAACTGTGTCGATGTGTCAGTGATAGATGGCTTCGTTTCAAGAGAAATGAGATTTATGTCAACCTGCACATATCAAGGTCAGGTCCATGTGTAGGCACAGTACGTGATTAAAGTGGAACGCGGGGCAAACGTTTTGCCCGGAGACCTATCTTACCTTTTTACTGTGAATAACTGTGGTGTTTATCAATCGGAAAATGTGAACAAATTTTTCTCTACATGCTCGCCATATCTCTACAGGATCCACAATTTGGCGATAAAATACGAAAACTTCGTTTTCTCCATAGAAATGCAGGTACATGGATGCACTGAGAGCAAAATCAATATTTTATGTGCAAAAGTAGCACTAGAACAGTGACAATTGGCATACGTGTAAAACTTTATCTCGCAGTCGCGTAATCAGGCACATCAAATTGCAGTTTGAGAGTACTATATTGAATACAGATAAAAAAAATCATTACATGACATATGTTGATAACTGAACAAAGAGAGCTCCATCATAGTATCGTTTGAGGAATCAAATAAACCGTACATGTTTCGTTCCAATTGTTCATACAAAGCGCTCTAAGAGAACCCCGCTATCATTTATCTGCAGCTGTCGGAACGTTATTACTATGACGGGCATCCATGACGTTAAAGGGAGACAGTTACTCTTCTGACATGACGTCGTAACGCATGTTTGCCCCGCAAGCCATCTTAACCCTACCTGGCCTGGAGGAGCAGAAATGGCCCCCTCTACCAAAAACTTTCACAGTGTATCTGGGAACGACAAAGCTGCTTGAGCTTTATAGTTTGTCATATTGGGGTCATTCTGCTTTGAAGCAGGATCACTTGGGTAAATTCAAAATGGCGACCACGTGGGGTACCAGAAAAATGATGTTTTTGTCATATTTCTTCCAAAGTTCCGCTTTTCCGCTATGAAAAGTGGGAAAACTATTTTATTTCACATCACATTAATATTTACTAATTTATCATGCAGTTTTTGCGGAGAAATTGCATAAATATAAAGTTCGGAAAATCCGACCCCCCAATCGACTCAAAAATGACGTTTTTGAAAATGACCTCACTGTGACGTCATCAAAGCGGCCATCTTGGATTTTTTACATTTTCTGGTAGAGCTTGACCCAAGGGTATAGTGTGGTAAGTTACAGCCCCCTAGCTCAAGGGTTAAGAAAAAAAATAGGGGAGGGGGGCATTTCAACCTCCCCCCCCACCCCCCACCACACGCCAGGATACGTCCCAAAAGCCCAGGCCAGTTAGGGTTAAAGGGTAACCTCAAATATCATACCCAGGAGAGGAAAAATCTCAGAACTATGAAATACTGTTTAAAATCCTTAAATCCATACTTTAGAGTACAAATCTGAACTCGTAAAAGTGAGGCGTAAATGTCGTGGGAACGAGTGGTGGGTTGTCATTTAACCTTGGGGTTGATGTTGGAGTGAGTGAGTGGGTGCTCTTAGCCCTCGTGTGCGTGTTGGGGGTGTCTTCTACTTCGTGGCCACCGTCATCTCTCTGCTCAACCAACCGACGAACTCTCCGCCCGAGACAGGAGGTCAGGCTTCAGTATAAAATGGCACGGCCACCCTAAAATCCGATCGACTGCTTATTTTGTCCACCGCGTCGGACGATTCCACAGCCGGACACGACCCAGCCTATCATGATACCGTGGACCCCCGCAACAAGGGCGCCCACTCCTCCCCACTTCCTCACCGTGATGAACCCCATCAACCTACAGTTCATCATCGTCTCATAGGCCCGTACCAGATTTGCCAGAGCGAGTTACCAGGTCAGCCATGGACTCCCGCGGGGCAACATTCTTCCACCTCATCGCGGTCCGATGCGGCCAGGTAAGGAGAATTTCGTCCAGAACTTTTTCGAAACGCCAACATCATAATTACCCCCAGCCATAGCGCGAGTCATAACAGGTGGATAAGATACCCAACGCCACCTTTGTGGCAGGACTGCTCAACCTGGCCGGCTTGGAATCAAACAACTTGGATGTCGCAGTTGATCTCAGGTGACCCAGCTTTCACCAAGGCAGTCATCATCGGTGGCTCAGCGTCATCCACATCGCATAGAAATTGCTTAATATAAACAAAGAGCATTGGAACATTAGTTTGAATGCCCATTTACATGGTGATGTTTAAAACACATACACCTCTCAGCTGACGCACATGCCGAGACAAATCCCAGTTTGCGCAGGAAACATTTGAATATTCGACGACTCCACAGTACGGGTATATGGTCATCGACCTGAAGCAACCATCTCCGGCTGCGAACTCAGATATTTTTGAAATCCAATACGTGTATATCAGACAGGATAGAAAACGACGGATGGCAATGAACAATAACGAACGGCTAATTGGACAAGAGAGTTATGTAAACAAACCCAGAACGGATCCCCCAGCCTGAGTATGCTGTGATGGAGGGGGTAATAAAATGTGGAACACCCAATCCTTGAACTTTGGCATGGTTATTCTGAACCAGGTAAAGAGAAAGGCGGTGACTCAGTTTTCTATATGTTGCTTGGTTGCTGAGATATTAATGTGGCCATCGCATTGTATTCAATTTTGTCCAATTGGAAACACCCCATAACCAATAAATTCACATATATATATATATATATGGAACATCTGCGTAGTTTACGTAATAACAAGACAAATTTCAGAGGGTGTGTGCAAATCCACTCGAGTTCGATGCAAGCCTTTAATAGTCGACTTTCCACTGTCCCCGGCTCAACGTACAGAAATATGTTGAGAACATATTATTATTATTACATTTATTATTTTGCTTGCTTCCGTGGTAAGCCTCGTACTGTGTGGACTTTGTGTCGATGATAGAGCATACGAAAAAACATCGCCATGGTTGAACCACGCCTGCTTCAAACTCTGCAATCTCTCTACCCGATCACACTCGCTGTCAAGACATTGAAAACACTCGATATGGAAAAGAGCCAGATACTGACAAAGTGCAACAGTACGGCTAGTAGGCCTAAGTCATGTAACGTGACGTTAAATAAAGGTATTAACTATATATAAAAATTAATCCCTTAACCTATATATATATATAAATATTTAACCCCATATCTCAAACGCATATGTGTATATATATATATAGTTAATCATTTAGTCTTATTCATTCATTCATTCATTCTTTCCTTACGTATGTATTTATGAGTGTATATGTCTTTCTCTTGGCTGTCCCCAGTCCCCTGTCCCCTTTTGGTTATTTGCATATATTTTCGCCCCTTTCTTTAAGAAACACTATATACTATACTCTCTATATATGTTCATTCTCTATATCTTTGTGAAGGCGGTCCCCAGTCTCCAGTCCCCTTTGGCTCATTTACAGGTATTTTTATTTATGAGTGTATATGTCTTTCTCTTGGCTGTCCCCAGTCCCCTGTCCCCCTTTGGTTATTTGCATATATTTTCGCCCCTTTCTTTACGAAACACTATATACTATATTAATCCCTTAACCTATATATATATATAAATATTTAACCCCATATCTCAAACACATATGTGTATATATAGTAATAATAAAAGTAATCAAGTTAATCATTTAGTCTTATTCATTCATTCATTCTTTCCTTACGTATGTATTTATGAGTGTATATGTCTTTCTCTTGGCTGTCCCCAGTCCCCTGTCCCCTTTTGGTTATTTGCATATATTTTCGCCCCTTTCTTTACGAAACACTATATACTATACTCTCTATATATATGTTCATTCTCTAAATCTTTGTGAAGGCGGTCCCCAGTCTCCAGTCCCCTTTGGCTCATTTACAGGTATTTGTCAAAGTCCCCTTTTGGTTATTTGCATATATTTTCGCCCCTTTCCTTACGAAACACTATATACTATACTCTCTATATATGTTCATTCTCTATATCTTCGTGAAGGCGGTCCCCAGTCCCCAGTCCCCTTTGGCTCATTTACAGGTATTTGTCAAAGTGTTCCCTTTCCACACGTACATGGACTTTGGACTATATTTACATTCAATTTCATATGTTCAGTCTCTATGTCTTCGTGTAGGCGGTCTCCATTCCCCAATCCGCTTTGGATCATTTATCGGTATTTTCGCAAAGTATCCCCTTTCCACACGTTCAAGTAAAATATGTACAGGCCAGTAGTAGGCAGACCGCATTTCGAGGCTCATTTGCCTCACTGCGCATGCGCGAGAAACCGAATGAGGAGGTGTGCGCAGGAGTGTTCTGCGCAACTGTATGACGTCACTTCCGGCCTGGATGAATAGGGCGTGACCTTGGGGGCATGTATTCCTCCGCGGTGATGCAGTCTGGCGGTGATGCGGTCTGCCTCCGCGGACCGAAAGTAGTCCCAAATACGTTGGTTTTCGTGAGAATGTTCGGCAATCTATAGGGACCGCATACGTGAGGGAGTATCCAACGGGCTGGGTGTGACGTGAAACTGACGCCATTCTGCGCATGCGCAGTAGAGAAAGTGTATGGAAATAGACGTTTTGGGGTCTAGGTGGGCCACTAATGGGCCGATGGAGTCGTATGAGGTATCAATGTGAAGCATACGTAAGGGAGCATCCACCTGGGCCAGTGCATCGTGTGCGCATGCGCAGACAGGGAATTGTGGGAAAAGGGTACGGAAATAGACGTTTTGGGGTTTAGGTGGGCCACTGGTGGTCCGATTGCATCGAGTGAGGTATCAATGTAAAGCAGTTGTGAGGGAGCATCTACCTGAACTAGTGTGTCGTTCGTTTTTAACATTCTGCGCATGCACAGACAGGGAATTGTGGGAAAAGGGTATGGACATAGACGTTTTGGGATCTACATGTAGGTGAGCCCCTAATGATCCTATGGTGTCGTATGAGGTCTTGTTTTGAAGCTCTCGCGAGGAAGCATCCGCCTGGACTAGTGTGTCGTTCGTGTCCAACATTCTGCGCATGCGCAGACAGGGAATTGTGGGAAAAGGGTATGGAAATAGACGTTTTGGGGTCTAGGTAAGCCACTAATGTTCCGATGGATTCGTGTGAGGTATCAATGTGAAGCATACGTGAGGGAGCATCCACCTGGGCTAGTGTCTCGGCCGTTGTCCACATTCTGCGCATGCGCAAACAGGGAATTATGGGAAAGGGTATGGAAATAGATGTTTGGGGTCTTGGTGGGCCTATAGAGTCGTATGGGGTATCAATGAGAAGCATTCGTGAAGGAGCATCCGACGGGGTGGGTAAGACGTGGAGCCGGAGCGAAACGGTGAAATTTTTGGAAAAGTACCGGGTAGGTCTGTATATAGGCTCATATAGTCCCATACTGGCTATATGGGGGGAGAAGCGGTGAAATTTTTGGAAAAAGGTCACCGAGGCCTGTATACAGCCCCATATAGCTCCATACTGGCTATATGGGGGGAGGGGTGGTCATTTTTTTTCGTGGGCTTTACTATGGCTTGTGGGGTCTTGTTTTTCTCGTCTCGCCAAGAAAATCACAATGGGAAGGGTTCCGGAGCGAAGCGGTGAAATGTTTGGAAAAGTACCGACTAGGTCTGTATATAGGCCCATATAGCTCCGTACTGGCTATATGGGGGAGGGGTGGTCAAATTTTTTTGGTGGGTTTTACTATGCGTTGTGGGGTCTTGTTTTTCACGTCTCGTCATTTAGAACACGATGGGAGCGAAACGGTGAAATTTTTGGAAAAGTTCACCGAGGCCTGTGTAGGTCCATATAGCTCCGTACTGGCTATGGGGGTATAGGTCCAACCTGGGAAATTCACACACGTTCATTGTGATATGGGTTGTTTGGACTTGTTTTTCACGTCTCGTCATTTAGATTACGATGGGAAGGGTCTCGAAGAGAAACGGTGAATTTTTTGAAAAAGTTCACCGAGGCCTGGGTAAGCCCATAGGCCTATACTGCATGGCTATGGGGTATAGGTCCATAAGGGGTGGACGTTTTGGGGTCTAGGTGAGCCCCTAATGATCCTATGGTGTCGTATGAGGTCTTATTTTGAAGCTCTCGTGAGGGAGCATCCGCCTCGACTAGTGTGTCCTTCGTGTTCAAAATTCTGCGCATGCGCAGACAGGGAATTGTGGGAAAAGTGTATGGAAATAGACGTTTTGAGGTCTCGGTAAGCCACTAATGATCCGATGGAGTGGGGTGAGGTATCAATGTGAATCATACGTGAGGGAGCATCCACCTGGGCTAGAGTCTCGGCCGTTGTCCACATTCTGCGCATGCGCAAACAGGGAATTATGGGAAAAGGGTATGGAAATAGACGTTTTGGGGTCTGGGGAAAAGTTCACCGAGGCCTGGGTAAGCCCATAGGCCTATACTGCATGGCTATGGGGTATAGGTCCATACGGGGTGGACGTTTTGTGGTCTAGGTGAGCTCCTAATGATCCTATGGTGTCGTATGAGGTCTTATTTTGAAGCTCTCATGAAGGAGCATCCGCCTAGACTAATCATTCGTCCGTTTTCAATAGTCTGCGCATGCGCAGTCTGGCCGTAGTATAGAAAGCAGGCGTTTTGGGGGATATGTGGGTGTGTGCTTGGGGTAGAGATGGACCGCTATGGGTCCGAATGGGTCGTGCAAGGTGTCAAAGTGAAGCTTGTGTGGGGTAGAGTCAGAATGGCGTGTTTTTAAATGCAAGTCGCGTTAATCTGCGCATGCGCAGTTGGTTGTAGTAAGTAAAGTGGTCATTTTCGGGCAGTACAGGAAGGTATTTGGGGTAGAGATGGACCATCCTTGGTCCGAATGCGTCCTGGGAGGTGTCATTTTGTAGCTCTCGGGGTGTAGACCCCGATTTGGGGGCTGTAAACAGTCTCTGTGACGTCATCGGTGACGTCATCAGTACGTGTAGTAGCGAAAGTGGGCATTTTGGGGCAGCGAAGGAAGGTATATGGGGTAGAGATGGACCATCTTTGGTCCGAATGTGTCTAGGGAAGTGTCATCTTGTAGCTCTCGGGGTGTAGACCCCGATTTGAGGGCTGTCCACAGCATCTGTGACGCCATTGGTGACGTCATCAGTACGAGTAGTAGCGAAACTGGGCATTTTGGGGCAGTGAAGGATGGTATTTGGTGTAGAGATGGACCATCCTTGGTCCGAATGCATCGTGGGAGGTGTCATGTTGTAGCTCTCGGGGTGTACACCCCGATTGGTGGCATGTCCGCAGCATCTGTGACGTCATCGGTGACGTCATCAGTACGAGTAGTATCAAAAGTGGGTATTTTGGGGCAGTGAAGGAAGGTATTTGGTGTAGAGATGGACCATCCCTGGTCCGAATGCGTTGTGTGAGGTGTAATCTTGTAGCAACGCCCGCCAACACCAAGCTCAATGCTTCAATGCCCTGGTGAAATAGCTCAGAAGCTCTGATTTTCTAGATATTCCATGGAATTGTCACTAATTCTTCGAAATGCAGTGACGTCCGTCGTTACGCCTTAACAGACCGGAGAGAGAACCACAAGGATGAGACATGAGAGAACAACAACAACAAGAAGTATAGTATAGTATTTTCATATAGTTTATTCTCCCCAATGTTACATCATACCCACGCTTGGGGAGCCGCGTTGGGTATGTTTACAATTCAAGAAGACTCTTGTCCAATCAGAGGCCACCATTTGCATCTGTCATTTTCGTTCCTGTCCTTTAGATGTATTCTTGTCCAATCAGAAGTCTCCATTTTAGAAAGTTTCATCTTCGGCCATGTTCGCTCTGAACCGTTTGTTCTAATCGACGTCGGGCAGGCCAGAATACCGTTGAGGCAACATATCCTCAGATAGTTGTTTGCGCATTCTGAGTATTTATCAGTGCATGGATGAATACATTCACCCGATGGGAAGATTCCGTAATTTGGTCACGAAGAACGTAACATTGGTCACCCTACCTACGACCCATTGAAAGTTGGGGCGCTGTTCATAGGCCCATCCCAAGACATCCAATTGGTCCACTTGGTCCAGCACGGGCTGTAGCGACGCCCGGTTAATGATGGCAAACGGTTGGTCAAATACCCGGATGTTACTGCTCGGGTAAAAATATCGGGCTTGGTCTGTGTCCTTATGCTGCAGCACATAACCAAACGCCAGATTCAACTTGGAAGGCCGTAGTTTGATCGTTGAAGATGGCTTCCACGTACCTGCGTAGACGGGCGAGGTCGGTCAGTCGGAAATTGTAGATATCTTGAATAGGGCGATGACGGTAGAAACAGTGCCGGATCATGGGCCAATGGCGCCGATAGATGTCACTCACTGGATGGTCTTCGTGTAACAGATCGCTAGGAACATTTATGGGTTCGTCCACGAAGTGTACTTTGCCCTCCACGTCGTACAAAATCTGGCCCACGGTCTTGTAGTCGGAATTTGACTGCTGAATTAGGGCGACATCATCATCAATCGACCCTCGTACGATGGGTGGGAGTTCCCGCTGTCTCGATACTGGTGCCTACGGGCTCCTCTTCCTGCAAACGTGGCTGCGGAGCAGGGTGTCGTGTGCGTTGGTGTCGCAGCAACTGACTGATCAGTTTGAAAAGCCGACCACATTCTCCGCATGGACGCTTGGGTGGCCCATGAATTGAACGTTCGTGGCGCTGTAAATGATCAGGGCGCTGAAACGACAGTGTACATATCGTACAGCTGAACGCAGGACGCAGAACGTCCCAGGACGCATTCGGGCCAAGGATGGTCCATCTCTACCCCAAATACCTTCCTGTACTGCCCGAAAATGACCACTTTACTTACTACAACCAACTGCGCATGCGCAGATTAACGCGACTTGCATTTAAAAACACGCCATTCTGACTCTACCCCACACAGGCTTCACTTTGACACCTTGCACGACCCATTCGGACCCATAGCGGTCCATCTCTACCCCAAGCACACCCCGACATACCCCCAAAATGCCTGCTTTCTATAATACGGCCAGAATGCGCATGCGCAGAGTATTGAAAACGGATGAACCATTAGTCTAGTCGGATGCTCCACGAGAGCTTCAAAATAGGACCTCATACGACACCATAGGATCATTAGGGGCTCACCTAGACCCCACAACGTCCAACCCGTATGGACCTATACCCCATAGCCATGCAGTATAGGCCTATGGGCTTACCCAGGCCTCGGTGAACTTTTCCAAAAATTTCACCGTTTCGCTTCGAGACCCTTCCCATCGTGATTTTCTTGGCGAGACGAGAAAAACGAGACCCCACAAGCCATATTAAAGCCCACGAAAAAAAATTGACCACCCCTCCCCCCATGTAGCCAGTATGGAGCTATATCAGCCTATAAACAGCCCTACCCGGTACTTTTCCAAAAATTTCACCGTTTCGCTCCGGATCCACGTCTTACCCACCCCGTCGGATGCTCCTTCACGAATGCTTCACATTGATACCCCATACGACTCTATAGGACCGCCAAGAGCCCAACACGTCTATTTCCATACCCTTTTCCCATAATTCCCTGTTTGTGCATGCGCAGAATGTCGAGAACGGCCGAGACACTAGCCCAGGTGGATGCTCCCTCACGTATGCTTCACATTGATACCTCACCCGACTTCATCGGACCATTAGTGGCTTACCTAGACCCCAAAACGTCTATTTCCAAACCCTTTTCCCACAATTCCCTGTCTGCGCATGCGCTGAATGTTGAACACGAACGAAACACTAGTCCAGGCGGATGCTCTCTCACGAGAGCTTCAAAATAAAACCTCATACGATACCATAGGATCATTAGGGGCTCACCTAGACCCCAACACGTCTATGTCCATACCCTTTTCCCACAATTCCCTGTCTGCGCATGCACAGAATGTTGAAAACGAACGACACACTAGTCCAGGTGAATGCTCCCTCACGACTGCTTTACATTGATACCTCACTCGATGCAATCGGACCACCAGTGGCCCATCTAAACCCCAAAACGTCTATTTCCGTACCCTTTTCCCACAATTCCCTGTCTGTGCTTGCGCAGAATGTTGAAAACGAACGATACACTAACCCAGGTGGATGCTCCCTCACGTATGCTTCACATTGATGCCTCATACGACTCCATCGGCCCATTAGTGGCCCACCTAGGCACCAAAACGTCTATTTCCATACATTTTCTCTACTGCGCATGCGCAGAATGACGTCAGTTCCACGTCACACCCAGCCCGTTGGATACACCCTCACGTATGCTTTACAATGATACCTCACTCGACCCAATCGGTCCATTAGCGGTCCCTACAGATTGCTGAACATTCTCACGAAAACCCACGTGTTTGGGACTACTTTCGGTCCGCGGAGGCAAACCGTATCACCGCCAGGCCGCATCACCGCGGAGACATACATGCCTTCAAGGTCACGCCATATTCATCCAAACCGGAAGTGACGTCATACACTTGCGCAGAACACTCCTGCGCACACCTCCTCATGACCTCCTCATTCGGTTTCTCGCGCATGCGCAGTGAGGCAAATGAGCCTCGAAATGCGGTCTGCCTACTACTGGCCTGTAACTATTTTACTTGAACGTGTGGAAAGGGGATACTTTGCGAAAATACCGATAAATGATCCAAAGGGGATTGGGGACTGGAGACCGCCTACACGAAGACATAGAGACTGAACATGTGAAATTGAATGTAACTATAGTCCAAAGAGTTCGATCAACTATATTTCCATGTACGTGTGGAAAGGGAACACTTTGACAAATACCTGTAAATGAGCCAAAGGGGACTGGAGACTGGGGACCGCCTTCACAAAGATATAGAGAATGAACATATATAGAGAGTATAGTATATAGTGTTTCGTAAAGAAATGGGCGAAAATATATGCAAATAACCAAAAGGGGACTTTGACAAATACCTGTAAATGAGCCAAAGGGGACTGGGGACCGCCTTCACAAAGATATAGAGAATGAACATATATAGAGAGTATAGTATATAGTGTTTCGTAAAGAAAGGGGCGAAAATATATGCAAATAACCAAAAGGGGACAGGGGACTGGGGACAGCCAAGAGAAAGACATATACACTCATAAATAAAAATACCTGTAAATGAGCCAAAGGGGACTGGAGACTGGGGGCCGCCTTCACAAAGATATAGAGAATTAACATATATAGAGAGTATAGTATATAGTGTCTCTTAAAGAAAGGGGCAAAAATATATGCAAATAACCAAAAGGGGACAGGGGACTGGGGACAGCCAAGAGAAAGACATATACACTCATAAATACGTAAGGAAAGAATGAATGAATGAATAAGGCTAAATGATTCACTTGATTACTTTTATTATACACACATATGTGTTTGAGATATGGGGTTAAATTTTTATATATAGGTAATACCTTTATTTAACGTCAAGTTACATGACTTACTAGCAATCAGACGTTCAAGCGGTATATCACGTTGATGGGGCAATGCAAGACACCCACAACCGTCCCATCTTCACCAAAGCTACTCGCTTCAGGCTCACCGTTACCGGGTTTACCACCACCAGCCATACAGTGGGTTGAAGACGAAGATGAAATGCCTTCCCGTCACGTTTCGGAGGAGGGATGCTTTGTTACTGAAGCGGTTGAATGATAATCCAAAAATGATCGAGCGAGACAAAATCTTGGTCCAGAATAGCATATGATGCGTCAACGCAAGTCACAGGACCCAAAGGATGACAGGCTTCTGCATAAGAACCTAAAGACCTGCACCTCCCTCATGAAATGAAGGGATATCCACAGAAGCAAAGGACAACGGCATCGCCAATCACCATGCCGAACGAAAGCCGTGAAACGCCCGTGACGACGTCAGTCACAGATTCCCACGGCCTGGGACGCCTATTAAGGAGACGTGATGAGGAAAACTTCAGTCGACATGATTTGCCTCTCGCTTACAAATAATAGCTCAACCGAGCTGGTCCCGGACTACATGGTGTATTTGGTGAATGATATGATGCATCATAGCCCAGTGCATGCATCTCCCGGAAGTGATGTCATCACGGGAAGTGACGAAACACATGAGCAGGTTCAGGTTCAAATTGAATACATGTAGTCACCACTGTCACCGGAAATAACTGTAACCCATTTCAGAAATGAAGGCTGTGTATTTGTGAGTTGGGCAAATGATAGGACTTGTGAATTTCATATAAATAAATACTTTCAATGTATTATGTGTCCGTGGATATCCGTGAATGTCCGTGCATGAATTCGAATTTTCCGCAAGCGATAACTTCCTAACGCTTTGTTGGATTCTTCCGAAATTCGGCTTACGCATTCCTTGCGACAAGACGTCAGTTGGTATTGCATTTCAGCAACATCTGCCTGAAGGTGGCGCCACTGGGTCAAAATGAATCTTGGTTCTTTGTGTCTGTGTACGTCCGTGCATGTCTGTTCGAATTTTCTGCAAGCGATAACTTCTTAACGCTGTGTTGGATTCTTCTGAAATTCAGCATACGCATTCCTTGCGACAAGACGCCGGTTGCTACTGAAGTTCAGCAACATCTGCCTGAAGGTGGCGCCACTGAGTGTCTTCTTCTTGTCCGTTCCAGTTAAAATCAGCCTTCAATTTTGCTGTAAAATCATTCTATTCCGCATAATATGATTTATCCTAAAGCTTTTGCATGAACCATATTTTATTTCAGAAGTATAATATCAAATAACTGAATCCCTAGTTTTTGAATTTCGTGTCATCTTAAATGAAGGACAACATGAAGGACAATTTTGCTATCAAATAATTGCATTCCACATCATATGATTTACCCTAAAGCTTCTACACGAACCATTTATGTAACTTACTATATTAATTACAACTGAGTTCCTAACGTTTGGGTGCAAACTGTGCATATGATCAATTTCCTGAATTGAATTCAACCTTGCTGGTCTTCAGACTGACATGATGGCATGCAGTTGTCAGTGCGGTTGTTCATGTACAGGGAGCTTTCCATGGCTTTCATGTCAGCACACCACCACTACCCTCGAGGAGAGCATGTCCCCACTCCCAGGGTGTCGAGCCGCACCCTCTATCTCCCAAACTAGCCCTCGCCCGACCCTCATATATTGTATTTGAGCATATATATATCTCCAATATATCTTGGCAGAAAGCTGAAATTTGTGTGTAGTCTGCAATATTGAAATAATTCTGCTACCCGTCAATGAATTACAACCCCAAAAGGTTTCAATTTATCAGGCACAGACCCATGTTTTTACCCCTTGGCCAATTTTGGCCATGGGGTATTGTCGTCGTCTTGTACGTCCGTCTGTCCGTACCTCTATTCGTGAGCGAGGTTGCCGGAAAACTTTCCACTGATGAATTCTAAATTTGGTATGCTTATTTATCAAGGACCAGAAGCCTATATTGAATTGGGACCAGATTGGGTGAAAAACCTTGGCAGCCATCTTTAATTTTATGCAAATTGGATAATGATCCATATCTCGGAAACCATTCAACTGTTCAATACGAAATTTGATATACATCATCGATACATCAAGCAACTTTCATTGAATTACCAAACAGGCTTTTCTGATTAGCTGGAAACCCTGGAGGCCATATTTAATTTATGCGAAATCGATAATGATACATATCTAGGTTACCATTCAATTGTTTTATATGAAAGTTGGTATACATCATCGATACATCCAGATACTTTGAATCGGGACCTGCATGATTTACCAAAAACCTTGGCGGCCATCTTTAATTTATGCAAAATCATTAATGAGCTCTATCTCTGATTCCGTTCGATGTAAAATTTGGTGCATCAAGGGATTTATGTAACTAATAAATATCGGTTTCTCTGATTGGATGGAAACCTTAGGGGCCATTTCTAATTGCAAAATTTTTGATAATTTGTATATTTGTCAAGCAGTGCTTGATTCAAGCTTAAGGTGTGTATACTTTGAGTTTCGACACAGAGTCACTGTTCCAATGTGCATGTTTTACCAAAATCTGTGAGATGGTAACTCATAAGTGTTAAGTCAATTTGAATCTTGCATTTAATTTCCCCGATTTTGGTGAAACATGCACATTGGAACAGTGAGTCTGTGTCGAAACTCAAAGTATACACACCTTAAGCTTCAATCAAGCATTGGAAAGTGCATACACAGTTTGAAATATATGTATTAAGGCAGTGTGACGTCACTGGACCTAAATATGATTGCAACAGACCAACATAGAATACCATGCTTTATTTGCAGTTTACTCTGTGTAATAAAATCGTCAAAAAGTACAATAAATATTTTCCGACACTGTTCGCAATGGTCTTTTATTTGATGGAAACTTTACTTGAGGGTTTACGATCACTTTAATGATGTTTTTCCTAAGTTTCATGTTTTTACTTTCTTCACAAATAATGAATGTTTCCTTTACTAAAGATCCAAAAGGGATGCCTTCTCGATCGTATTCGATCGACTGTATCTAGTTTCTTCAATATTTGCCATATATGCATTTCTTGTGACAAGATATTGATTGGTATTGTGTTTCAGAAAGATCTTCCTGAAGGTGGCACCACTAGGGTTCTTTCCGTTCTTTTGTGCTGCAAGCGATAACTTGAAAACGCTTTGAAATGTCAGTCGAAAATTGGGTTCCGGGCAATAACTTGAGAATTGCTCATCGAATTCTTTCCAAAGTAGGCATGCATATACATTGTACCTTGCCATGAGATGTTGCTTGGGATTGCGTTATCCACTTCTGCTTAGAAGGTGATGCCACCTGATGACAAAATCTGAAATTTGTTTTTGGCCAATAACTTGAGAACTGATTGCATTCTTCTCAAATTTAGCATGCATGTACCATGCCAGGAGATGTTGCATGGGATTGCCTTTCACTCACTTGCACTTACAGGTGGCGCCACCTGGTGGCAAAATCCCAAATTTGTCTCCGGGTAATACCATGACATAAGATGTCGCTTGAGATTGCGTTTCGCCCACTTGCGCCTACAGGTAGCACCATCTCGTGTCAAAATCTAAATTTCGCTCATCGGATTCTTCTCCAATTTGGTATGCATGCAGATACCATGCCATGATATGCCCCCTGGAATTGTATTTCGTCTGCTTCTGCACACTGGTCGACACCTGGTGGACAAATCTGAAAATTGTTTCTGACAATAATTTGACAACTGCTCATCGGATTCTTCTCAAATTTGGTATTTATATGCTAAGATGTCGCTTGAGATTGTGTTTCGCCCACTTGTGCCTACAAATCCAAATTTGGTTTCCGGGCAATAACTTGAAGACCCCTCTTCAGATTCTTCCCAAAGTTCATATGCTGATACATGTACCTAGACTGTAGAACTCTCTGTTAAATCAGGATATTAACAGACAGTGTTAGCGTACTGTTCCAGCTGTCTCCCCTTCTGTGATTGGTTATTTGACCCCGCCATTTTAAACTAATACGAGCATTTTCATTGGATCACTATTTATAGGAGCCACCCCAATCTTCATACACAACCACGTGACTGTCTCAGTTGACTGATGACATAACGCGGCCTCGTTTTCGATTTCAAAATCTGCCGTCTAACTGGGAAAATGTTGTTGTTGCTGCATCAGTCGATCATTGGCCTTCCGTAGTTAGGGTCCAATACTATAGGCTAATACAAGTACCATGCCATGAGATGATGCTTGGGATTGCGTTTCGCCCACTTGCACCTACAGGTGGCGACACCTGGTGGCAAATTTAAAATTTGGTTTCCGGGCAATAGGTTGAGGATGCCTTCAGCTTCTCGTCAAATTTGGTTTGCAGATAATGCTTGAGATGTCACTTCGGGTTGCTTCTCGGTTACATAATTTCCATGCTTCACTGCATGGAAACTATATTACAGAAGCAATCAACTTTCAGTCAACCGTTCTGAGTTGAGCTTAAAACTTAGGAAGGCAGAAAGACCCTTCCGCATCCAACGCCTATGAAGCAGCAGATGCCTTCCTCATGTATATCCCCGGAGACCAACAATGCTAAAAATATTGCTGCCATTTCGGCGGGGGGCCTAGCATCCTCTGGCTGCTTGTCATTATTGTGTATACTCTACTAATATATAGGGGTTTAGTTAATCTCACTATAGATAATATTACTCACATCGTTTGAAACTGAACGCATTTGTGTCAGTGGTATTATTTATAGCGGGATGGTGTTTGTAATGTTTGGAAGGGAACGTTGAGCATTGATGCAGACACTGATGAAGACATTGACATTAATTCAACTAACATTGATGTGAACAATCCAGGTACCATTGAAATTATTAACACTTCATATGCAAATAATGTGAATATAATGTACATACACATCCCCACAAAGACTGTTTCTCGCGAGCAGAAGGTTGAACCTAACACATGCTTAGGAAATACAAATGCTAAAAGTCCACTACTATCAGAATCCACTGAATCTCATCCTTTTTCATGTAAATGTTAAAGGGATAGAACACCATTGAAAAAACTATGTTGTAAAAGAAAGAATAGTTCCATCACAGTCCAAAAGTATTTTTTATTTATTTCTCTGATTTTTTTTAACCGAAAGAAACGCATTTGATATATGTGTTTGTATGGTGGTCTGTTACGACCCCCATTTTCCTATCCTCTCAATTATTCCAGATACCCATAAAACACTCATCGTTATTCTGGCTCAATATGGAAGCAGACATCGATAGGAAAGTATTTCGAAGGTTTAACGTGGAACATAATTGCTTATTTAATGGTTAAACAACCATGTACTTAGATTACATAATTGGACCTACATGAGGCAACTGGACCAACAATATTTGTTTACCTATAATCGATTCCACAGTTTATAAACTCTGGGATATTATAAGTAAATATACAATCATCATGTTTTTCAACTGTAACTATGCATTATAGTTACGATCATTATAAAGGAATACAAAGATTTACTATCAGAAAAGTCCCCATTCTGTATTAATAGTCGTTTACAAAGGATTTCCACCAATAGTTGACTATACAGGTTTACAATCCTTTAAATACAATGTATTACTAAGGTTGCCATCGGTAATTTTATTCGATAACAAAACTTGCAATCTGTAACTGCAACCGAGTATATTAAGATTCTCATTTTTAAAGACGATCGATTATAAAGGTCTCTAGCATGTAGATATAATCACTTATAAATGGCCCTCGCAGGTAAATGTAATTGGCTACAAATGAAGTTCACATGTAAATAAAATTAATTACAAAGTAAACGATTACTTAGATTCTACCCTGTCAATGTAAACAATTAGTGGTAAATATAATCGATCATAAATGTCTCTCATATGTAAATGTATTTAGCTGCAAAGTAATTTCATACTCGAATACAACTGATTACTAAGTAAATGATTACTTAGATTCACTATATATGAATAGTCGATTACAAAAACGTCCTGTATGTAAATATAATCGTTCATAAAGGGCGCTCGTATGTGAATGCAATTGATCACAAATGAATTTTACATGTAAATACAATTTATTACAAAGTAAATGATTACTTGGATTCGCTCTATACGAGTAGTCAATTATAAAAGTAGTCAATTACAAAAGTATCTCGTATGTAAATATAATTCGATGCAAAAGGCGTCTCATATATGAATGTTATTGACAACAAAAGAATTCCACATGTGAATATAATTGTATACTAAGTAAATGATTACTTAGATTTGACATCTGTCACTGTATCCGATTAGTCGATTGGAAAAGAATCTCATATGTAAATATAATTGATCATAAAGGTCTCAAATTTGTAAATGTTATTGATTAGAAAGGAATTGCACATGTAATCATAATTGAATAATAAGTGACTGATAAGTTAGATTTATTATCTGTCACTTTATATGAGTAGTGACTTATAATTTCAATCTTTAATTATGATCGACTATTAAGTTTTATTAATCGATTTCAACGGAACTATTATTGACTACTCATTTGCGGATGAGTAGCGTATATTATAAAACAACAGACACACATGAATATTCTGTTATGTCTCTGCAACAGGTTTTACAAATAGAATATTATGTATTATTGGACTATGTCAAAATACATTCATATTTACAATATATATTGTAAATAGCTATTGATATATGGTATATCGATGAAAAACGTCATAAGCTGAAACTTATTCTGAATGGTAATGCTTTTTCTTTATATAGAATAGTAACGCCGGCCCGTGCTTGATATAGAATGGAGTAATCGATCAACATTATTACAGATGCACTCAGTCCGAGAGTATGGAACCAGCCCCATCTTAAAGATATAGTAAAGACATGTCTTACGATATCTCACCATCTGAAACTTGTCACATTGACAATATAACCGTTATGTTTTGCAAAAAATGAACCTTTAAAAATTAAGACTGACTGCATCTGTAAAAGACATAACTTACGAACGGGAATTGTGCTATTGAATAAAGTAAAAGTGATACCAGACAGTCGTGAGAACCACGCTTTTCCAGATAAAACTTGTTGGGAATTTTGTACATAATTTAATAATTGTTAAGGATAAAATATTATAGGCGCTGTGATTTTAACACAGAACCTCCCTATGTTATTAATAATTTACTTACAGGTATGATATAAAAAGGACCAGGGTCATTTGGCCGTTAAGTGTTGTAATGGTGTTAATATGTACAGTATATGTTTATGTGTTTTTTGTTTATGTATTGAACGATTATACAGATGCCACATGCCCGAACTTGAATACGAATGCTGTTGAAAAGATCCCATTTTCCCCCCTTTCCCTTTTGGTAGAATTTGTTCTAGTTGATTGGATGAAACTCCTATGCTGGATCAATGCTATAACCTCCTGGCGCAAACACTCGACCCGGTACTTGCAATATGGCTGACACCGTGAATATAGTATCTATGAACTGTCAAGGATTGGCCGACTCCAAAAAACGGTATGACGTTTTCAATTATCTGCGAAAAAAGCAATATTCAATAATCTGTTTACAGGACACACACACTGATACAAAAACTGCAAATAATATTAGATCCGAGTGGGGCTTAGATGCCTGGACATGTCCCTTCCGATCTAACTGTCGTGGTCTCTTGATTCTTTTTAATGACAATTTTGACTACAAAATTGAAAAAATCATAAAAGATCCAGGTGGAAATTACCTGATAATGAGCTTAGCGATACATGGCACACCTATCACCCTTGCAAACATTTATGGTCCAAACACCGACAGCCCCAGCTTTTTTAATAAGGTGAATAGAATTATATTAGACCTGGACAACCCTTCTGTTATTATTTGTGGTGATTGGAACTTAGTATTGGACCCAGCAGTGGACACTGAAAATTATAAACACGTCAACCACCCACAGGCTAGAAAAGTTGTCCTGGATCTAATGAATAATCACAGTTATACAGACGTTTGGAGAATAAACCACAAGGATGAACGCAGATATACCTGGCGGAGAAAACATCCTCGACAACAGGCTCGACTAGATTTCTTTCTGACTTCACCTGATATCTTTAATATAACAACTGACACAGATATTAAGCCAGGATACAGAACTGACCATTCTGCTATTGTGATCAAATGTAAATTTACAAATACAGACAGGGGAAGATCATATTGGAAGTTCAACTGTTCTTTACTCCGGGACATAGATTATATTAACATGGTGAAAGATAAGATTAACTCAGTTGTGGATGACTATGCTCCCAAACCATATAACAGAGACTCTTTACCCAATTTAGACAAGTCAAAATTAGAATTAGATATAAAAGACGATTTGTTTTTAGAAACTCTACTGATGAGCTTAAGAGGTGAAACAATAAAATATGCTTCAATTAAAAAAAAACAGCGGGAAAAAGAAGAAACTTATTTGGAAAAAGAAATCGACATCCTAGAAAAAGAAGTGGAACAAAACTTTTTAAATGTAGACACAGGAAAAATAACTAGGCTATGCGAATCCAGGGAAAAATTAGAAAATATTAGAAAAGAAATAAATCAAGGTATAATTGCAAGGACAAAGGCGAAATGGGCAGATAAGGGTGAGAAACCCACCAAATACTTTTTAGGCCTTGAAAAGAGAAATTATACCAATAAACTGATGACTAAATTAACACTAGATAATGGAGAAAACCTTTATGATAGCAAACTTATAATAGCTGAACAAAAAAAATATTACGAAGGCTTATATAGTAACAAAACAGAAACGTCGTGCAAGGAAGATATTGAAGAAACCTTGAATTCACTGAATTTCGATAAATTAACTGAACAAGAATCTGCAAACTTAGAGGGGGAAATTACTTATGAAGAGCTGACACGTACTTTGAAGAATACACAAAACGAAAAAAGTCCAGGCATCGACGGCTTTCCTGTAGAATTTTTTAAAATTTTTTGGAGACAAATTGGATATTTTGTTTTGAGATCCATCAATGCTGGTTATTACAAAGGCGAACTTTCCATTAGTCAAAGGCAAGGAGTTATAACATGCCTCCCAAAACCTGAAAAAAATCGCAATTTACTGAAGAATTGGCGACCTATTACGCTGTTGAACGTGACCTATAAATTAGCTTCATCCTGCATCGCAAATAGAATTAAGTTAGTTTTAGATAAACTGATTTGCGAGGATCAGAAGGGATTTGTCCA